>ONZH01018787.1:0-17424 GCA_900303285.1 Rhinella marina | reverse complement strand
CCGAGCCACTCTGAGATACCTTGATGTGGTGCTCGGGCTCCGGTATGTTCTTGATATAAAAATATATTGGCAAAAGTCTCATTTTAACATCGGTGTGAGGGTTTAGCCATATATTGTCAATTGCATTACCGCCACAGTGCACCTTTACTAGTGATTGTGTGGATGTGGCGAACTATATAATCAAACAATTTTTTACCTTGTGTAGGATGGTTTTGTGGTACATGTGGTCTGCTGCAGACATCCTTCATTCTATGCATTTTTGCTGAGGATTGCTGTTAGCAACGGACCACATGTGCAGGAATTGCTCCCCCGGTTTGATATGCGCAACAGCATATGGGGTCTGAGCAATTTTCTGCCATATTAGACCACGTTTTTTTCTGTGATTGTATGTCAGCAAAGCACCCTAAAAGGTGGGCTGAACGCCTGGGTCCACAATCTGTGTCTGCAGGTCACACCACTGCCTCCTCTTCCCCTCTGTTACGTGCTGTCCAAGACGCAGGCCCATATGCCTCCTGCCCTGCACCTGGACCTTCGCAAGAAACATCAGCCAGCATGTCCACTTCAATGTCCCAGCGCAGCGTTCAAATGTCCTTACCGCAGGCATTTGAACGCAAGCGCTAATACCCTGCTACCCACCCACAGGCCGTAGCTCTAAACGCGCAACTTTCGAAGTTGCTGGCCCTGGAAATGTTGCCGTTTAGGCTGGTGAACACCGAGGCCTTTCGCAGCCTGATGACGGCGGTTGTCCTTCATTACGCAGTCCCCAGCCGCCACTATTTTTCCCGGTGTGCCGTCCCTGCCTTTGTGGAAGCGCTCATTAGTGAAGGAGGATGAAGAAACAGTGATTACAGCGCTCCAAGTTCTAGCTGTACTCACTGCTGGCCCTCTTCATGGCTGCAGCATTTCCAGGAGCAGAGTGTAAGAGAGGAGGAAGGACCTCTGGGAGATTTAGGCAAGGAGGCGGGGCCAGTGTGTGAGGCACTGAGGGCTGTGTGGAGCTGCAGGAGGTGGGGCCAGTGTGTGAGAAGGACAAGGCACCGAGGGATGTGTGGAGCTGCAACAGGCATCTGGCCTGTGAGGAACTTCTTTCAAAGTAAGTGAATCTTCATGTAAATGTGCTGGAGCCTGTGCATGAGGGATGATCAGTGTATTGGGGGGCGGGGGGCTCAGTACATGAGGGGAGATGCTGTGTGGAGGATGGGGGTGATCAGTACATGAGGGGAGATGCTGTGTGGAGGATGGGGGTGATCAGTATATGATGGGAGATGCTGTGTGGAGGATGGGGGTGATCAGTATATGATGGGAGATGCTGTGTGGAGGATGGGGGTGATCAGTATATGATGGAAGATGCTGTGTGGAGGATGGGGGTGATCAGTATATGATGGGAGATGCTGTGTGGAGGATGGGGGTGCTCAGTATATGATGGGAGATGCTGTGTGGAGGATGGGGGTGCTCAGTATATGATGGGAGATGCTGTGTGGAGGATGGGGGTGCTCAGTATATGATGGGAGATGCTGTGGGGGTGCTCAGTATATGAGGGGAGCATATACTGTGGAGGATGGGGGGTGCTCAGTGTAGGTGGGCAGATACTGTGGTGGTGTAATGTCGCAGTCTCACCTCCTGGCCAGCAGAGGGAGCTGCTTGCAGTGCATCGAACCATCTGAGGGACGTTATGACCCAGGGGAGATGGGAAGTTCCCAGGTCCTTAAGAAAAGCAAGGTCACTGAGCTAGAACCAGTTTCAACCAGAGTGCAGGGCATCAGGACACAGGGAGCTGCATGTAAAAGACACCTCAAGACTCCTGTACGCAGCATCTACAGGCAACAGGCACAGAAGAGTCAGTTTAGCCCACAAGGAGCTTGCCAGTGCTACAGCTGCAGATGGATGCAGGTCAGAAATCATAGGACAGAGCACATTGTGGAGAGCAGGGCAACTCAGTACAGGGGAGTGTGTGGTTCAGCTGAAGGGAAGCAGAATCCATTCCTGGGTTATTGTGTGGGACATCGGGCGACCTGTTACCCTGGGAGACGACGTGTGAAGGAGAGGGAGGCTCCCTTTGCACAGGCGTGCGGCCGAAGACAGGGTTAAGTAAAGAAACATTACTCTCTTTATTACCGTTGTTAAGACTGTTCACTGTTGTTAACATTACCAGTTCAAAAAGAAGTAAAATTACGTATTTCTCAAGCTGTTGTCGGTCACTATACCTGCACGTGTCCAGAACATTACAAGTGGCGTAGTTCGGCAGGATGGACGCGGTAACAGCAACTGATGGAGTGACCACCTCGCAGAAGGAGGCGTCATGTACAGTCTCATTTGGCGCCTTGCTGAACCACCTCCCAATGTTTAATGGCGCAAATGTTTTGCTGGAAGATTGGAAGGAGAGACTAGAGGGCGCAGTCAGGCTGTGTAATGTAGCCCAGCACCTAAATACTGAACTGGCATTGAGCACGCTGGAGGGCGATGCTAGAAGAACTGTTATGCTGCAGTCTGCCAGACAAAGGCAGACTTTTGAACAGATCGTCAGTTTGCTAGAGGAGGTGTATGGCGATGTGACCTCTGAAGCAGTGTTAAGGAAGAGGTTCTTTGCCCGACTCCAGAAAGACGACGAGACTCTGGCGCAGTATGCAAACGCCCTGCAGGAATTAATTAGGATGCTACAGAAAAGGGAAGAACAGCATGCTGCATCATTCACCAATGCAGAACTGGTGGTACGTGATCAATTCATACTGGGCCTTAAGAATCAACCATTGAGGAGGACCCTTAGAGAGCGACTGAAATTAGAACCGCAGTTGACCTTACATAGCATCCTTAGTGAGGCCATTATCCTGGAGAAGGAAGAACTGACAGAGACAGTAACAGCAGCTGCGCATGTAGAGACTGCCCCTGGTAAACAGAGCGATATAGAGGCAAGGATGACTTCTCTGGAAGAAGCGATGAAAGGGATTCTAGTAGCACTGAACTGCAAAAAGGAACTACCAGTTACACCGGCTAGTAATTGTCAACTTCCTAGATCAATGAGGCGACCGACTGGCTGGCAATCTCGACCTACCGGGCAGCGGTGCTGGACATGCCACCAGGAGGGTCACCGAGCCAGAGACTGCCCGTGCCGTGGTTCCACCGTGTGCCCAGAGGATTTAAACTAGTATCACCTGCAATTGAGGGGCAAATTGCAGGGGAAATCAATGAGTCCCCCAAGTTGGAAGCCATGGACATAGTAGGACAGAGCCCAGTCATCCGAGCGAAGTTAAATGGGGTTGAGCTAAGTTGTTTAGTTGATACTGGATCACAGGTTACCACTATCACCCGGCCTGCCTTTGAGATCCACTTCTCAACCACTGCCTGTCGAGGGAATGACCATTGGCTAAGACTAAAGGGCGCCAACAATCTTCCCATTCGGCAGGCTGGGATTATGTGTGCAGACATCGAGATTTGGGGGCGTACCATGAAGGACAAGGGGGTGGTGGTGGTTGAGGATGTTATGAATTCTGATGTGCCTGTAATCTTGGGTATGAATGTGCTGCGGGAACTGGATGGACTGATGGTCCAAGAATTAGGACCCAAGTACTGGAAGGAAGTCCCAAACCAGAAACCCCCACAGGTAGCCCTGCAAAGGACATTCAAACAGTGTAGAGTACAGGCCACCCTTTCAGAGCTGACCGGGAGGGTGGGCTTGGTGAAGGTTCCCCCAGCAGTATCCCTGGTGGTTCGGGCAGGTCATGAGGTATTGTTGCCCCTCCCAGTGGGCACTAACTACCAGTTACAGGGGGCTGATGTTATGCTCGAACCAATGCTGCAAAGAGAGGGGCTGGCAGTTGGTAGAACCTTGTGTACGGTTCAAGGGGGGCGGGTTCTGGTGAGATGTATGAACCTTAATAATTTTGATGTGACCCTTTCTCCAAGGGAACTGATTGCTAGTGTATATCCAATTGAGGAGGTGCAGGTTGCTCAAGAGCAACACTGGTGTGTTAAACCCACTGATACTGATATGCCTGCTCTCACCTTGTGCCGAATAGAAGCCAACACACCGCCAATGACCGGTGAACAGCTGTTGGAGAAGGTACACTTGGACAGAAGTCAGATGTCCCAGAGAGAGCAGCACCAGTTGGCCCAAGTGCTGGGAGCACACACAAACGCCTTCTCCAATCATGAGGCAGATTTTGGAGTGACACGGACATTGGAACATGAAATTCCAACAGGACAGGCTACACCTATCCGACAGCGCTATCGGAATATTCCTCCGGCCTTGTACCAGGAGGTGAAGACACTTCTCAAGCAGATGCATGACAGTAAAGTGGTACAGCCCAGCAAAAGTCCATGGGCGTCCCCCATTGTACTGGTTAAGAAGAAGGATGGCAGCATAAGATTCTGCGTGGATTATCGACGTCTGAACGCCTGTACAGTACGTGATGCCTACCCGCTTCCCCGAATTGAAGACTCCTTGGCAGCGTTGGGACGGGCCCGCTACTTCTCCACCCTCGACCTGGCCAGTGGATACTGGCAGGTGCCAGTAGCAGAAAAGGACAGGGAGAAGACAGCGTTTATCACACCGATGGGCCTGTATGAATTTCTGAGAATGCCATTCGGGTTGAACAATGCACCAGCCACCTTTCAGAGGTTGATGGAACTGTGTTTAGGGGAGCTAAATCATGAATGCCTGCTTATCTACCTTGATGATATTATCATCTTTTCTGCTACTTTCGAAGAACACCTAGAGCGACTTGACCGAGTTTTGACACGGTTAGAAGAACATGGACTGAAGTTAAAACCCCACAAGTGTCATCTGTTTAGAGAGAGCCTCGAGTTCCTGGGCCACAGAGTTTCCAGAGAGGGAGTCCAACCTATGGACTCGAAGATCCGAGCGGTACAGCAGTGGCCAGTGCCCACTAAAGGAAGTGAGTTAAAGTCCTTTTTAGGGTTGATTAACTACTACAGGAGGTTTATCAAGGACTTTGCCAAGGTGGCTGCACCACTGTATGCCTTGCTTGCTGGCGGAACACCTCGGGAGACAAAAGAGAGGCGACTACTTTGGGGCAAAGAAGCTGCTCATGCTTTCACCGAACTGAAGAGGCTGCTGACTAGTGCTCCTATTCTGGCCTATGCGGACTACACTAAACCCTTCGTGTTACAGACTGATGGGAGTCTGAGAGGATTGGGCGCAGTACTGACCCAGGTGCAAGAAGGTCGAGAGCGGGTGATTGCGTATGCAAGTCGGTCCTTGCACGAAAGTGAGAAGAATCCGGATAACTATAGCTCATTTAAACTTGAGCTGCTGGCTGTAGTTTGGGCAGTGACTGAAAAGTTTGCTGACATCCTGACCGGGGCAGAATTCATTTTGATGACGGACAACAATCCGCTGGTACACTTGGACACGGCCAAGTTGGGAGCTCTGGAACAGCGATGGATGGCTCGTCTCAGCAAGTTCACGTTTAAGTCGCAGTACCGACCTGGCCGGGAGAATACTAATGCCGATGCTTTGTCTCGGAACCCTGTGGAGGACCCAGGTTGGCCCATCGATGATGACCGGGAGGAAGATGAGACTCCAGATTTCATGCAGGCGGCCCCAGTGCGAGAAGTTGCTCCTGTGATGAATGTCCCGGTGGAGGGATCTAGTGAAGAGTGGCAGGAACGTCAACTCCGAGACCATCAGATTACCAGAGTGAGGGAATGGCTCAGAGACAATTACCAACCCATGCGGGAGGAGCGAGAAGCCCTGAGCCCCGAGGGTCAAAGACTATGGCAGCAGAAAGACCGGCTGATTATACGAGAGGGAGTCCTTTTCCGAAGGGTTCAACTGCCCACAGAAGTCGAGCCTACCTGGCAAGTTGTGTTACCTACTGCTGAGGTGAGGAAAATTGTTGAGTGGATGCATGAGAGGAAGGGACACTTCGGACCAGCTAAAACGTTTATGTGGTTGCAGCGCTACTACTACCACCCTAATCTCCAGAGAATGGCAAAGGCTGTGTGTGGAAGTTGTCGCAGTTGTAACTTGGCCAGAGCTGGGGATCAACAGGCCCCAGTCAGAAATATCCAAACCCACTATCCACTACAGCTGGTGATGATGGACTACCTGACTGTTGAAGAATCCTTCCGGGGGTTCAAATACCTGCTGGTGATAGTGGATCACTTTACCAAGTTTGCTGTAGCTGTCCCCACCCGAGACCAGACAGCAGAGTCAGCAGCACAGGCGCTGTGGAAGAACTTTATCTTGCCATATGGGTGTCCTGCCCAACTGCATTCGGATCAGGGGGCCTGTTTTGAGGGGAAAATCATTGAGGAGTTATGTCGACTCTATCAGATTAGGAAGACTCGGACGACCCCTTATCATCCACAGGGCAACGGGGCCTGTGAGCGCCTCAACCGAACTCTACTGCAATTGTTAAGGACATTAGAAGAGGAAAAGAAAGAGAGGTGGCCCGATTATGTTGCAGAGCTTGTGTGGGTGTATAATAACACTGTGCACTCTACCACAAAGTACTCACCCTTCATGCTGATGTTTGGAAGAAATGGAAGATGCCCCCTTAACATGATGATGCCAGTTGAGGACGAGAACACAGACTGGACCCCCCAGACATGGATGGGGGAACATCGAAGAAGGGTTCAGGAGATGTACGACTTAGTGGCCCAGAAGCTGGGGCCCCATACCTTACCAGCCAACCGACGATTACGAGAATTGCCTCTACATGGTGGAGATCGTGTCATGGTGCGAGATCGCACAGCCAGAAGAGCTGGGAAATTAAGGTGGAAATGGGAGTCCAGGCCTTACGAGGTGGTGCGACAGCCGAATCCAGACATTCCAGTGTTTGAGGTGAGACCAGAAGAAGGGAGGGGACCCTCGCGGGTCTTACACCGGAATATGTTGCGGCCCTGCACCTTTGTGGAAAGGATGCCTGAAGAAAGGTCCATACAGACTCCCAGTCCGGAGGCGACCAACATTGATGAGGAGTGGTGGGTCCCTCAAAGGCCAGCTTCAGAGGACACCGAGAGGCAAGAGGAGTCACCCCTGGAAAGAAGGGAAGAGCCGCAAGCGTTGGCAGACGGAGGCGAGAATGACACTGTGGAAGTGGAGAATGCCACACCCTTGGAGAACCACGCTCCTTTGCGCCATTCACAGCGCACTAACTTTGGGAGAGTGCCTGCCAGGTATGAAGACTTTGTTTTGAGCTCTCCAGTTGTCGGGACGACAACCCTCAAGCCGTGGGGGGAAGGTGTAATGTCGCAGTCTCACCTCCTGGCCAGCAGAGGGAGCTGCTTGCAGTGCATCGAACCATCTGAGGGACGTTATGACCCAGGGGAGATGGGAAGTTCCCAGGTCCTTAAGAAAAGCAAGGTCACTGAGCTAGAACCAGTTTCAACCAGAGTGCAGGGCACCAGGACACAGGGAGCTGCATGTAAAAGACACCTCAAGACTCCTGTACGCAGCATCTACAGGCAACAGGCACAGAAGAGTCAGTTTAGCCCACAAGGAGCTTGCCAGTGCTACAGCTGCAGATGGATGCAGGTCAGAAATCATAGGACAGAGCACATTGTGGAGAGCAGGGCAACTCAGTACAGGGGAGTGTGTGGTTCAGCTGAAGGGAAGCAGAATCCATTCCTGGGTTATTGTGTGGGACATCGGGCGACCTGTTTACCCTGGGAGACGACGTGTGAAGGAGAGGGAGGCTCCCTTTGCACAGGCGTGCGGCCAAAGACAGGGTTAAGTAAAGAAACATTACTCTCTTTATTACCGTTGTTAAGACTGTTCACTGTTGTTAACATTACAGTTCAAAAAGAAGTAAAATTACGTATTTCTCAAGCTGTTGTCGGTCACTATACCTGCACGTGTCCAGAACATTACAGTGGCACTAGTGCTGCACTATGTCCTGGCAGCGCACCGCTCCAGTACATATTGTGTATAGGAGAACACTATGACAGCACGTAGTGCAACACTGGCGCCAGGACACAGCGCTAAACCAAGAACGATGGCGTCTGGAGGAAGAGCAGAGAGGAGAGTATAATTTTTTTATTTTTTTTTCTAGTCAGAGGGCTGCATTTAATGTGAGGGCTGCATTTAACTAAGGAGGGAGGTTATAGGGTGGCGATAGGTTTTCGATACATTTGAGGCCTGTATACATTTGTGGGCTGATCTGGAATCTGCATTAATTTTGGGATCTCATGTGGGCTCTGTGTTAAGAAGGGTTTATCCAACCGTGTAAAATTCATTTTTTAAAACTGATTTGAATGTGATAATAAAAGTAGTGATATATCCCTGATCCCTGCCGCACTCCTTCCACTACTTCCCGTGTCCTTGCTGGTCTCTGTACTTCTATTTCCCCTCCATGAGACATGAGACCGCTGCAGCCAGTGACTAAGAAGTTAGAGGTGGGATCAAAAGTTTTACTACTTTTATTATTTTATCCTGTTCTCAGCAGTTTGAAAGTAAACTAATGTCTGCACATTGGGTAGCACCGGGCGTAGTATTGGTGGACATACAGGGTGGCAATGTTAAAGGGGGCAGCTATATAGGGGGATTATTTCCTATAGATGGTCGAGTGGGACTGTAGAAACAACAAGCCAAAGTAAAGGTATAAGCTGAATTCCCTGGTCCCTAATGCAAAATCTGTAACAGACCTCCTCTAACCTGCGCCATTTATTAATCGTGGCGTCTTTTCACGTGGCAGAGCAGTCTGTGCACTTCTGACCTAAGACGTCTGTGCATGAGCTTCTGGAAACAAACTGAAAAGGAAAGTAAAGAAACTGAAATCCGTGGAGACATCTCCTGTAAGTCACTGAGTTTACCCTGGGTAACTGATTCTTTTAAAATGTGTTTTAAACTTTTTATTAGAAAGTAAAGTCACTTTAAACGTTAATTGGAGGGGATGCGCTTTTGTATTGTTCGCCCTGTTGGCAAAATTCCCTAGAAACTGCTCTGCATGCCTGACACATGTATTCAACTTAGTGGGTCAGCGGTTTCTGAAAACCTACCCCAATTTGTCTCACCTTCACCTACTAGTGAAGGTGCGTCGCCTGTGCACCCATTTCTGCAAGTCACCGACAGCTTCAGCCTGGCAACCCTGCAGTAGCGCTTGAGGTTGCCGGTTCACCGACTGCTGTGCGACCTGAGCACGCGATGGAATTCCACCTTACACATGTTGAGCAGGCTTTGTGAGCAGCAGAGAGCACTAGTAGAATAACAGCTGCACCACGGTCGGCGCCTTTCTAGTCAGCTTCCGCTCCTCACAAGCGACGAGTGGGCATTGATGTCTGGCCTCTGTGAGGTGTTACGCAACTTTGATGAATCTACACAGATGGTGAGCGGCGATAATGCCATTATCAGCATAACCATCCCACTTCTGTGTCTACTAAAAAGCTCGCTGCTCACAATAAAGGCTGATGCTCCGCGTATGGAAGGGGTGGAAATGGGGGAAGACCCTACACAGGGTGATAGCCAGACCACCCTTGATTCGTCTTTTCAGCGCCAATTGGAGGTGGAGGAGCAGCAGGAGACGGTTGCCACCGCTAAACAGGGTAGCCATACCACGTTTACACCATCTCTTCGGCATGGATGGGCTGAAGAGGACGAGGAGGATATTGAGAGTCATGCTCCTGGTGGGGAGAGCGAAGCCTTGTCTGTTGGAACTCTGGCACACATGGCTGACTTCATGCTAGGCTGCCTTTCCCGTGACCTGCGTGTTATACGCATATTAGGCAACACGGATTACTGGTTGCTCACCCTTCTTGACCCCCCGCTACAAACAGAACTTCCCACTTCTCATTCCTGTGGTGGAGATGACAAGGAAAATGTTGCAATACCAGAAGGCCCTTCTCGAAAAATTGCTTCACAAATTTCCATTTGACAACGCTGGCGGCAGAGTACGTAGTTCCTTGGCCACCCGAGGAGGGGAGACGAGGGGAACACACAGCAGTTCCAACAAAGGCACGGCAACACTCTCCAAGGCCTGGGACAGTTTCATGACACCTCGCCAGCAGCCTCACCCTGATGAGCGGCCTAGTGTGACAAGGAGGGAAAAGTTTTGGAAGATGGTAAAGGAGTACGTAGCTGACCATGTCAACGTCCTCAGCAATCCCTCTGTGCCGTATTATTATTATTGGGTGTCTAAGCTGGACACGTGGTGTCGAGGTATATGGACTTAATGTAATGTATTCTATTGCAAATCCTGAGTTTCCCACGTCTTCAGGATAATGTGAATTCAATATCCCGAATAATGTGATGAGACAAGAACAAATGTACCTTTATATACTTTTATACTTTTATACTCTGTAGTCTTTATAAAGCTTGCGTATAATATATGTATATATTTAACTAGTCCAAGATGGCCCCCGTACTCTTATCAATATGACTTTTTCAGGCTAGTGACGTAGAATGGAATGCAACTTCTATCCAATCAAGAATGATATGGTTTGCTATTTGCATGCTTACGCCCCCCCCTTTCCTTTTTGTATCGAATAAGTACGTGTGTTAATAAAGGAAAAGCCCAGAGGCTGTAATGATTTTGCCACAAAAGCACGGCCAAAGGACTTAATACTGGAATCATAAGTCTGTGTTTTGGCCTTAATTATTGTACACACCCGTGTTCAAAACAATTTGGAATGACTGACTGAATTCCAGAAAGGACAGGTTTAAGTCCACCTCAACAGTGGCACGAACTGGCGCTCTACGCCTTGGAGGTGCTGGCCTGCCCTGCCGCCAGTGTTTTGTCTGAGCGGGTATTTAGTGCCGCTGGGGGCATAATTACTGATAAGCGCATCCGCCTGTCAATTGACAATGCTGACAGGTTGACGCTTATCAAAATCAACAAGGCCTGGATTGCCCCTGACTTCTGTACTCCACCAGAGGAAAGCGGCTTAACATGAAGGAACCTTAAATCAGGCTTTTATGGTGTATTGAATACACTGTATTATCACGCACCCCTTCCTCTTCTCGTCCTCTTCCTCCATCATATAAAACAGCTTATTAGGCTGCCCTCGAAGTCCACCTACTGGGCCTGCACCCGAATTTGTTAGCCGCTCAGCTCACCAGCTGGGCCTGCAACATAATTTTTGGGCCTGTCAGCTCATCAGCAGGCACTCAACCATAATGTCAGCTTTGCATTAGCGTGTCACACGTAAATATTTTTATCGGTCTGCTCTTCTGCAAAATGTCACATGAAGAATATCATTATTTCAACGGTCAGCTTGGCATTAGCATGTCACATTTAAATATTTTTAACGGTCTGCTATGCAGCGGAATGTCACATCAAGAATATCATTTTTTCGACGGTCAGCTTGGCATCAGCTTGTCACCCTTAAATTTGGAACAGTTTGATAAAGTACTGTGGCAGCAGCATGTGTCCCTTAAATTTTTTTTTTACGGTCAGCTCGGCAGCAGAGTGTCAAACTTAAATTTGGTACAGTTTGATAAGGTATGGTAGCAGCAGCATGGAGTCCGATTCTATTATTCAGAGCTCAAGTATTCAGTCGACCCGGCTTGGTTTGAACACTCGAACGAACAGCATCGGGGAGGCGCTGAGAGGCAGGGGCTCCAACAGGTGGTAGCTCACCTCCCTGCAGACAGCCAACTCGATCCTAAGATCAAACTTCAAGCTTTTTCAGTGCAGCAACTTAGATAAACGCAATAGGACATGGAATTACCGCGGAGAGCGAGAGTGGAACGGCCAATGCGGTACATGCCGCTGCTCCCGCAGTGGATAGCGAAAAAAGAAAGTCGTCAGTGACTCTGTGCGGTGACAGCAGCATGTGTCCCTTAAATTTTTTGGACAGTCAGCTTGGCAGCAGAGTTTCACTCTTACATTTTTTGGATGGTCTGTTCAGCAGCAGAATGTCACTCCTATTGTTTTTGAGTGTCAGCAGCAGGCCATCAATGATAATTTTTCACGGGTGTGTCTGATGCCCTACTTTATGTGTAATAAAGGGTGTATTGAAGTGCCTGATCCTTGTAATTTTTGGCAGCCCTTTCCCTTAGTGCATAGGCTTTATGAGTGTCAGAGTCCCACAATTATACCACAATGTGAATGAGGCCCTCCTTTATATGATATACCTGTTGTATGGGAGTGCCTCATTCATGTAATTTTTGGCAGCACTTGCCCTTAACTTACAAGTAAATCTATGTTTCCTAACAATATTTCCTGTAAAATCGATGTTATCTTGGGTTTTTGTGGGGTATTTTTGTCATTCCGTAAAAGTGGCGTAATAGTCGTCCATCATCGTTAATGGCAGCAACTTCGGTGTCCAAGATGCTTCCAGACATCCTCCCGATGCTGTTCCCTAACCATTTCTGTGGTGTTTCCACCATTTTCTGACATTTCCCTATGGACCAGACACCCTCCCCTCTGCAGAGCAGGGGGTGCCTGGTCTTCTCCCATTGACCTCCATTATACTCGGGTGCTCGGCCGAGCACTCGAGCACCACCTAGTGTTCGGCCCGAGCACCCGAACATCGGGGTGCTCGATCATCACTACTAGGCACTCAAGTTCCAACCCAAATAAAACGCCTGTAAAATCTCAATTACCTCCCACTGTTGGAAGTTATAGAAAAAGACCTACAGCAATACAATAAACAAGAGATCTCATGGGTGGGCCATATTGCGGCCTTCCAAATGTTAACTCTCCCCAAGATATTATATCTGTTCAGAACCGTACCTATTTTGTTGCCTACTTCCTTCTTTTCCAAAATCCGCAAACTCTTTCACACCTTCCTTTGGTCTCTATGTATCAATAATTAACTGGTATCAGTACTCACTGTTGTGGAGATCGTCTTGCTGACACACCATCCGTGGCGTTCCACGTGGTGATGGAGAATGCAGACAGTCACCGATCGGCTTCTTATCTTTTTCCACAGGTACCTCTATTCTTTGTATGGGTATACTCCGCTTCTGAGGACGTACGTGCTTACTCCTCGGCGTTCCACGTGGCTCGTGTATGCTCGAAACTGTTGAATCCTTCAGTGAATATAGCGGAGCTTTTATTTGTAGTGAATATTATTCTTATTGTATAAAAGACAGTGGGTGATTTTAGTGGGTAGTATCAATCATGCCAATCTTTCCATACGCGTTTCAAACTTCTTCATCAGTGGCCACTCTAATATACAACTTACTAACTATTCATAGTGGAGATCATCCTTCACTACCAGTATTGAAAGTGAAATAGAATGGAACCATCTGCTTTAATCTTTTGGAGGGTTGATCTATGTTGCAACACTAAGGCCAACAACGATTAATTTTATATGTATTTATGTTTTATGCTTTATTCTATTTTTATTTAGTCTTTTTATTTAGTCTTTTAGATAATAAATTGTGAATACATTTACCTATGTGGCCCAGATGTGAGTGCCTATTCAATATTGTATTTTATACCAATTTTTGTGACTGAGTGGGTTAGGTCTGAACAGAGCACCTTTCGATAGTAAGAGTGAGGTGAGCCATTGGACATACTTTTCAATTAAATTTTTTTTTTTTTATGGGGTTCTCCATGTGGTCTATTTGATAAGATAATTTTATTTTGTGGGTTTATACGGTTATGGTGATACCAAATTTGTATATTTTTTTTCATGTTGTACCACTTTTATATCATAAAATCACTTTTTGTTAAACATTTTTTTTTGCATCACCAAACACCCATTACTTATTTATTTTTCTGTCAATATAGTTGTATGAGGGCTTATTTTTTGCGGGTTGGGCTCTAGTTTTTATTGGTATCATTTTTGGGATACATATGACTTTTTGATCACTTTTATTCATTTTTTTTTTTTTTTAGGAGGTAAGGCGAAAGAAACATCAATTCCGCCATTTTTTTTTTTTTTTGTAAAATGTTCACCACTCTGGATTAGTACCATGATCATTTTATAGATCAGGTCATTACAGGCACAGCAATACCAATTATGTGTAGTTTATTTTATTTTTTTCATTTTTTAATCTATTATAAAAGCGGATATGGGAAAAGTCAATTCATTTTATTTTTAATTTACATTTTTATTTTTTTTTACATTGATTTTTTTATTTTCTTTTATATTTTTGCACTTTTTTTGCATTTTTTTTTTTTAATCAAGTCCCACTTGGATCTTGAAGATCCAGTGGGGTTGATGCCAGTTCTATACTTTGCAATGCGGGGGTTTGTTAAGTAGCACACATTACCTGATCAATGCAGGGGGCACATGATCGCAGGCACACATTTGCCTGAAACCGGGACTTGCACATTGCCGCATTCTGAATGGTCAATCTGCACAGACTAACCAATTAGATCGATCGCCGTCAAGGGACCAATCAGAGTGGTCCCTTGCCAGCGATCGATCTAACAGCGCCAGTGCAGGGGCAGAAGCTTTAATCCAAACTTAAAAGCGCTTGGATTAAAGAGCTGCCATGACATTTATACACGTGCTATCTGCACAGGGTATGTGCAGATAGGACATATATAGCCATATGGCAGCCAGGAAGGTGTTAATAAGCAAGTTTAATTCATAAAGACATAGTAACAGTTTATAAGGCCAAAAAAAGACATCTGTCTATCCAGTTCCGCCTGTTATCCTGCAAGTTGATCCAGAGGAAGGCAAAAAAAAACCCTGTGAGGTAGAAGACAATTTTCCCCATTTTAGGGGAAAAAAATTCTCAGGCAATAAGAATTAATCCCTGAAGCAACAACCCATCTCTAGTAACTATAGCCTGTAATATTATTACACTCCAGAAATACATCCAGGCCCCTCATGAACTCTTTTAGTGAACTCACCATCAACACCTTTTCAGGCAGAGAGTTTCATAGTCTTACTGCTCTTACCGTAAAGAATCCTTCTATGTTTGTGTGCAAACCTTCTTTCCTCCAGAACCAAAGGATGTCCCCTCATCACAGTCACAGTCCTCGGGATAAATAGATGATGAGAGAGATCTCTGTACTGACCTCTGATATATTTATACATAGTTATTAGATCTCCCCTCAGTCTTCTTTTTTCTAAAGTGAATAACCCTAATTTTGATAATCCTTCAGGGTACTGTAGTCCACCCATTCCAGTTATTACTTTATTTGCCCTCCTCTGAACCCTATCCAGCTCTGTTATGTCAGCCTTGTTCACAGGAGCCCAGAACTGTGCACAGGAATCCATGTGTAGTGTGACTAGTGATTTGTAAAGTAGCAGGACTATGCTTTCATCATGGGCATCAATGTCAGCAGCTGCCTGACATTGGGTTTTTCAGCTTAGTTTGCTGTTCACTAAAATTCCTAAGTCCATGTCAGTGTTACCCAGTGTGTACCATTTAGTATGATCTGTTGACTTGCATTATTTCTTCCCATGTGCATAACCTTACATTTGTCAGTGTTAAATCTCATCTGCCACTTCTCTGCCCAAGCCTCCAATCTGTCCAGATCCATCTGTAGCAGTATACTGTCCTCTTCTGTGTTAATTACTTTATACAGTTTATACATTAATAATTACATTACACAGTTTAGTATCATCTGCAAAAATTGATATTTTACTGTGCAAGCCTTCTACAAGATCATTAATAAATATATTGAAGAGAATAGTGCCCAATACTGACCCCTGTGGTATCCCACTAGTGACAGTGCCCCAGTCTGAGTACAGTGCCTTGCAAAAGTATTCGGCCCCCTGGAACTTTTCAACCTTTTGCCACATTTCAGGCTTCAAATAAAAAGATATAACATTTTAATTTTTGGTGAAGAATCAACAACAAGTGGGTCTTAATTGTGAAGTGGAAAGAAATTTATTGGATCATTTAAACTTTTTTGGTAATAATAAAACTGAAAAGTTGGGTGTGTAAAACATTCGGCCCATTCACTTTCAGTTCAGAAAACTCACTCCAGAAGTTCATTGAGGATCTCTGAATGATCCAATGTTGTCTTAAATGACTGAAGATAAATAGAATCCACCTGTGTGTAATCAAGTCTCCGTATAAATGCACCTGCTCTGTGATAGTCTCAGGGTTCTGTTTAAAGCACAGAGAGCATCATGAAGACCAAGGAACACACCAGGCAGGTCCGTGATACTGTTGTGGAGAAGTTTAAAGCCGGATTTGGATACCAAAAGATAGAATGTCAAAGTCAAGACCTGAATCCAATTGAGAATATGTGGAAAGAGCTGAAAACTGCTGTTCCCAAACGCTCTCCATCCAACCTCAAAGAGCTCAAGGTGTTTTGCAAGGAAGAATGGGCAAGAATTTCAGTCTCTAGATGTGCAAAACTGATAGTGACATACCCCAAGCGACTTGCAGCTGTAATTGCAGCAAAAGGTGGCGCAAAAAAGTATTAATGCAAGGGGGCCGAATAATTTTGCACGCCCCACTTTTCAGTTTTATTATTACAAAAAAGTTTAAATGATCCAATAAATTTTGTTCCACTTCACAATTGTGACCCACTTGTTGATTCTTCACCAAAAATTTAAAATGTTATATCGTTTTGTTTGAAGCCTGAAATGTGGCAAAAGGTTGAAAAGTTCCAGGGGGCCGAATACTTTCGGAAGGTACTGTATGTACCATTAATCACAACCCTCTGTTTTCCATCACTGAGCCAGTTACTTACCCACATACAGAATTTTTCTCCCAGTCCAAGCATTCTCATTTAATATACTAACCTTTTATGTGGTACAGTGTCAAATGCTTTGGAGAAGTCCAACAACAGCAAGAAGTCTATCATGCAAGACCAGCAGCATTTTGCCACTGATTTCTAGCATGAGCCTTTTCAGGACAAAATGCACCTGTTGTTGATGGCAGGAGTTGCTGGGGTAAGAGTACAAATTGCAGATCACATTAATCTGTGATGGAACGAAGGTTGTCATGCATGATGTATGTTTTAATGTTTCATTTCTACATGATTGTAAGTGCTTTCTTTTAAACAGAATATAAAAAAGCTACCAGATAAAATATCTCAAGAAAATACAAGGAAAGGTTAAACATTCAGAAGGCAAAGATAAGAAAGCATTTCCATTAAAGAGCTTGCGGATTTTCTTATTTATTTTGGTTTCTCTATCAGCTATCCATCTTTGACTTGTGCTCTCTCATATACTCCTTTCTGTTTCTATATCCCTCCCTCTGACTCATTCTTTTTTCAATAGGATCATTACACTCAGCGTCTTTAGAGAACACTTTTGCATTTAATTACACCCCGTCCATCCCCGTTACTCCCCCGCATCCCATCCCCCTCCCAGTTTCTCTTTGTGTTACCATGGAAACAGTATGCAGCTGCAGAAAACCTAAGCCAGATGTTGTACCCAGCAAAGGTAAAATACTCTGCAGAGTCCCGGTGATCAAATGGGAATAAGCATTTCATAGATCTAGAGTGACTGAAAGGATTTGAATTGTGATTGGTGTATTGTGGCTGTAACCGACTAATATTCTGTGCAGAGAATGATAGTATGTCTGACTTTACATGAGAATACCACTAGGGAACTGAATGAGGGATGTGTTGCAAATGACTTCAAATGGCTGCTGAT
>ONZH01018786.1:0-12939 GCA_900303285.1 Rhinella marina | reverse complement strand
GAAGTAGGAGCAACCCAGAGCAGCGCTGTCTCAGCCATCTGAGCATTGCTGCAGCCTGCCAGCCAGCCAATACAGCAGACCTTCAGACACAGTGCCAGCCTGACCAACAGTGGTAAGTTTGTGCCCCCTGCCCTGTACTGCACCCCCTATGCTGCATTGTGCCCCCTGCCCTGTCCCCTATGCTTGCACTATGTGTGCCCCCTGCCCTGTACTGTACCCCCTATGCTGCGCTATGTGTGCCCCTGCCTGTACTGTGTCCCCTATGCTGTATTCTGCCCCTGCCCTGTGTCCCCTATGCTGCACTATGTGTCCCCCTGCCCTGTACCCCCTATGCTGCATTGTGCCCTCTATGCTGTATTATGCGTGCCCCCTACCCCCTATGCTGTATTTTTCCCCCTGCCCTGTACTGTGCCCCCATGCTACACAGTGTGTGCCTCCTGCCCTGTACTTTACCCCCTATAATGCACTGTGCCCCTATGCTGCACTGTGTGTGCCCCCTGCACTGCACTGTGTGTGCCCCCTGCCTTGTACTGTGTCCCCTATGCTGCACTATGTGTGCCCCCTGCCTTGTACTCCCTGTGCTGTATTGTGCCCTCTATGCTGCCATGTACCCCATGCTGTATTTTCCCCCTGCCCTGTACTGTTCCCCATGCCACACAGTGTGTGCCTCCCATCCTGTACTGTACTCCTTGCCCTGTACTGTGCCCCATATGCTGTACTGTGTGTTCCCCCCGGCCTTTACTGTGTGCCCCTGCACTGTACTGTACCCCTATGCTGTATCTTGCCCCCTGCTTTGTACTGTGCCCCCCATGCTGCACAGTGTTTGCCTCCTATCCTGTACTGTACTCCTTGCCCTGTACTGTACCCCGTATGCTGCCATGTGCCCAATATGCTGTACTGTGCGCCCCCCCCGCGCGGCCTGTACTGTGTGCCCCTGCACTGTACTGTACCCCCTATGCTGTATCTTGCCCCCTGCTTTGTACTGTGCCCCCCATGCTGCACAGTGTGTGCCTCCTATCCTGTACTGTACTCCTTGCCCTGTACTGTGCCCCGTATGCTGCCATGTGCCCCCATATGCTGTACTGTGCGTGCCCTCCCGGCCTGTACTGTGTGCCCCTGCACTGTACTGTACCCCCTATGCTGTATTTTGCACCCTGCCCTGTACTGTACTCCCCATTCTGAACTGTGTGCCCCCTGACCTGTACTGTACCCCCTGTGCTGTATTTTCCCCCTGCCCTGTACTGTGTCCCCCATGCTACACAGTGTGTGCCTCCTGCCCTGTACTGTACACCCTATAATGCACTGTGCCCGCTATGCTGTCCTGTGCCCCTGCCTTGTACTGTGCCCCCCATGCTGCACTGTGTGTGCCCCCTGCCCTGTGAACTCTCCCTTACATATGCACATATAGGATGCCAGGATACTCATGAAGGGGGGGCACCATACAAAATTTTGCTGTGGGGCCCAGTCAGTTCTAGCTATGCCCCTGATGCCAGCCATGGGTTGTACATAAACTAATAACAGGAAAAACAAAAAAAATATTTTACAGGAAGGTCAACTACAAACACTCCAAAACAATTTTTTAGGAGGGTCAACTTTGGACACTCCAAAACAAATTTTTGGGAGGCTCACCTACAGACATTTGACTGTAATCTCAGTCTGACCAAGGCATTGGTGGTGTCACTGCCATGCTGTGTCAGGCTAAATTTTTGGGTGCTTCACCTGCCACCTGAGTCTAACTTGGTCACTATGGGTTCACCGCCATGCTGTGTCAGGCTACATTTTTGGGTGGTTCACCTGCTACCTCAATCTAACTTGGTCACTTGTTGGTGTCACTATGCTGTCACCATGCTGTGTCAGGCTTATGCCTGCGTCGTGGGGCAGGGGATAGCACAGCAGTGCCAGCATGAGCAGTGGTGTCACCTGCAGGCGGTGATGGACCTTCGTTGCACCTAGTTGGGTGCTTTCCTAACATGTGCCAGCACATGTGCCTTGTCCATCTTGGTCTGGGTCAGCACAATTGCCTTGAGGGTCACCACCAGGCTGTTGCCCAGAATTTGGCATAATGGTACGATTAGGCAGCCTCAGAGGCATCCATGCATGCTGCCCCTGCTTTTTCCTGTCCATTTCTGTGGTGTTTCCATCATTTTCTAAGGTTTCCAGGTTTTCACCCAGCCTTCCCTAGGCAGAGCCCCGGTCCCCTGCAAAAAATGCTCTAGTCTCCCATTGACTTCAATGGGGTTCATTATTCGAAACGAGCACCAGAGCATCGGGAAAAATTTGATTCGAATAACGAGCACCCAAGCATTTTAGTGCTCGATCATCTCTACTCGCTACCTGTTTGATCCCTGTCTTCTTGCCTTGACTCTCCTGTTGTTGACTTGTTGTGGACTTGTGTGACGCTGGTGTGCAACTCCCTCTGCTATCACGCTATGGTGAAGATCCAAAAACCTGTCGTGGTTTCCTGAACCAGTGCCTGATCCACTTTGAGTTGCATGGGCAGGAGTTTTCCACTAAGTGGTCCAAGGTTGGCTTCATTGTGTCACTACTGTCTGATGAGGCCCTTGCTTTGGGAATATCCTATTTGGGAACATGGAGGTCCAGAGACCACTAATCTGCAGTCTTTCCTGGCTACCTTCCGGCTGGTCTTTGAAGAGCCTGGGAGCACGTCCTCCGCTGCTTCAACTCTGCTTCGCCTACCATGGGGTTCCTTGTCTATGGGTCAGTACGCCATCCAGTTTCGTACCCTGGCAGCCGAACTTGCATGAAACAATGTGGCTCCACTGGCAGTGTCCGTCTACTCTGAATGACTTCATCACCTTGGCCACAAGGATAGATGTGCGTTTCAGGGAACGTTCACAGGCACCAGAAGACCACCTTCTTTCCAGAGGCCGGTTCTTCCTCTAGTGTCCACCCCATCTGAAGAGCCCATGCAAATAGCGCACCTTTGATTGCCTGACCAGGAACGTTTACGCCGTAAAGCAGTGAACCTGTGTCTGTATTGTGGAGGCAAGACCCACTTTGTGCATAATTGTCCACAGAAGCCAGGAAACGCTAATGTCAAGGAAAAGCCCTCTCCGAAACTTTCAAACCGGTGACTCTCTCTGACAAGGGAGTAACATTTTCTGTGCCTGCATTCTTGGACTCTGGGTCAGCCAATAACTTCATTCAGTAAGCTCTGGTCCATCAGTATCGGCTCCCTACCATCCGTCTAGAAAGGCCTCTGTCAGTGGCTTCTGTAAATGGACTACCACTTCATCAGCAAGCTCTGGTCCATCAGTACCGGCTCCCTACCATCCGTCTAGAAAGGCCTCTGTCAGTGGCGTCCGTAAATGGACTACCACTTCCTGAACCTGTGCTTTCTGTTACTATGCCCCTTATGTTGTAAATATGGGTTCTGCATTTAGAGATGATCTCCTATGTGCTGCCAGCGTCCGTGAATCTGGTTATCCTTTGTCTTCCCTGGCTGTGTCAACACACTCCAGTTCTGGACTGGCACTCCGGTCAAATTCTGCTTTGGGGATCATCCTGTCCACCTGCTTATCAGAGGTCCGACCTGCTTCCTCGCCTACTGTACCTGTAGAAGCCTGGGCTTCTGCAGTAGTATGCCAGTTTTGCGGATGTCTTCAGTAAGAAAGAGGCCCAGACCCTGCCTCCTCATCATCCATATGATTGTCTGATTGACCTTCTGCCTGATGCCACCCCTCCTCTTGGTCGAGTTTACCCACTCACATTCCGGGTTCTTCTTTGTGCAGAAAAAAGATGATCATTACGACCCTGTATTGACTATCGAGGTCTGAATAAGGTCACGGTCAAGAATCGATACCCTCTTCCGCTAATCTCCAAACTCTTTGACAGGAATCAAGGAGCTAAGGCCTTCACAAAATTAGACCTGCGTGGTGCATGCAACCTTATCCGCATTCGAAAGGGTGATGAATGGAAGACTGCTTTCAACACTCTACGAGTATCTCATCATGTACAATGTACCGCGGTATTCCAGGAGTTGGTAAACGATATCTTCCAGGACCTGCTCTATGTCTGCGTGATAGTGTACCTGGACGATATACTGATATACTCTCCAGATTTGACCGCTCACTGGAAGCATTTACATTTAGTTTTACAGCGGTTGAGAGAGAATCAACTTTATGACAAACTCGAGAAATGCATCTTTGAAAAACCGTACCGTTCCTCGGATACATCATCTCGGATACCAGGTTGCTGGATCCTGCAAAATTTAATGCAGTAATGAACTAGCCCTGCCCACAAGGTCTTCACACAGTACAGCGCTTCCTTGGATTTGCTAATTTCTATCGTCGGTTCATCCCGAATTTTTAATCTCTTACATCTCCGATCTCCGCTCTTACTAAGAAAGGGGTGAATGCCAGAGTCTGGACTCCTGAGGCTGAAGCCACCTTCGTCCAATCAAAGAAGTCTGTTGCTTTCTGCACCTGTTCTGCGTCATCCCGATGTCTTCTGTTAATTCTTTTTAGAAGTGGATGCCTCCTCCATAGAAGCCAATGCTGTTTTAACTACAGAAAGGATCCAAGGGCAAGATGTTTATATGTGGATTTTTATCCAAGCTCTTCTGCCCTGCTGAGAGGAATTACTGTATTGGAGATAGAGAGCTTCTGCTGAACAATCGGCCCACCGCTATTCTCCTCCCGCTTTGCGGATAAAAAGCACAGCAACAGTTGCTAATGACTCTATTGCATAACCAGGTGGCATGGCCTATCAGTGCATCTCTCCCAACGCAGCCGCTCCAAAGATCTCACCGCTGGAGCATGGACAGGCAAGTGTGTGACAGGCGCACTTCGTTCCTTTTTTTGCACTGTTCGTGAAACACATATTCTGCTTGCATGGTCTACCTTGGCATATTGTTTCCGATCATGGAGTCTAGTTTACCTCTATCTCTGGAGAGCTCTTTGGTGGCTGCTCGAAATTGAGCTGGACTTCTTTTCCGGTTATCATCCCCAGACCAATGGGGTACAATTGCTACCTTATGCTGAGTTCTCTTATAACGACTTCTCTAGCGTGTCTACAGGATCCTCTCCATTCTTTGTAGTTTATGGACAACACCCTCGTACTCCTCTACCTGTTCTAAAACCAGTAGTTCTTAACCGCTTCTCGATGGCTCCTTTTACTCTAACTCTGGTATCTGGAGATTCTGACGAGATATTTGAGGTAAAAGACATCCTGGACATCAAGAAGCGTGGCAAGAAGACCTACAATCTTGTGGACTGGAAAGGCTTTGGTCCCTGAGGAGAGGTCTTGGGAACCAGGGGAGAAGATTCATGCTCTGAACTCGGTAAAAAGGTTACTGTCTCGTTGTGGACTCAAGAAGAGGGAGCATGGGGGGCGTACTGTAACAGCGGCTGCTGTGCGCCGCTGTTCTCTTGCTTACTGCCGCGGTGCCGGGTGCCAGTTGCCATGTTCAGCGGTGATCTGCTGCCAGTGCTTCCCCATTCACCGCTGCAGTCCTGGGCTCTGTCTATGTAGGTACTGTTGTTCTGCGATCCACTCCAGTTTCCTTTCAGCCCTGGCCGCAGCATGCTTGCTGCTTGTTCCCTGCAAAAGTTCCTTAAGGGCTGGCATGCGTCACTCCCTGTGCTTTATGGGTTAGATCATGTGACCTCACTGACTAATCCTAGCCCTCCTGCACATATATACTGTATTTTTCGCTTTATAAGACGCACCCCCCCCCACCACCACCAAAAGTAGGGGGAAAATGGCCGTGCGTCTTGTAAAGCGAATACTAGTGAGCACTTACATTATGGAAGCGCTCACTAGTATGTATTAGGTGCCAGGACCCCCATCAGACCTCAGATCAGCCCACCCAGCCCCATAAGGATAAAATAAAAAACTCTCTCACCTCTCCTGCGCCGCGGCTCCACTCCGGGCTGGCTCTGTGCGCACTATGACCTGACGCTGCACGCAGTCAGGTGAAAGTGCAGCGCCGGCCGGAGAAGACAGAGTAGCGCCGGACCAGGAGCGGAGCCGCGGCGCAGGAGAGGTAAAAAGAGTTTTTTATTTTATCCTTATGGGGTTGCTGATCTGAGGTCTGATGGGGGGCACAGTCAACTATTATGGGGGCTGATGGGCTGATCTGAGGTCTGATGGGGGTAGAGTGGGCTGATATGGGGCTGATCTGAGGTCCGATGAGGCAGAGTGGGCTGATATTGGGGCACAGTGGGCTGATATGGGTGCATAGTGGGTTTATCTGAAGTCTGATGGGGGCAGAGTGCGCTGATATGGGGGCACCAGTGGGGTGATATGGGGCACAGTGGGCTGATCTGAGGTCTGATGGTGGCACAGTGGGCTGATATAGGGCACAGTGGGTGATATGGGTGTTGATCTGAGGTCTGATGGGGGCACAGTGGGCTGATATGGGGGCTGATGGGCTGATCTGAGGTCTGATGGGGGTCTGACATGGAGGGCTTATGGGGTTCTGACATGGAAGGCTGATATGGGGGTCTGATGTGATGTCCTGAAATTTATGGGGGGTCTGATATGAGGTGTGATGAAAAATATTTTTTTCTTATTTTTCCAGAGCTGAACCCGGACATACCCTTAATTTCACCCAGGTAGCCCGCCTGATGTTAGCATCTCATGCTCCGATGTGCTCCCTTGCCCTGCGCTAAATCACGCAGGGCAAGGGCACTTTTGTTTGTAAACACACATTGCCGAGCAGAGGCTTCCGCCCGGCAGTGTGTTCGTGACGTCACCGTCTCTAATGGGCAGGCTTTAGTGCTGCCCTAGCCGTTTTACTGGCTAGGGCAGTGCTTAAGCCCACCCATCAGTGCCAGAACCGGGCTAAATGCCTTTGCCCTGCGCAATTTGGCTCAGGGCAAAGGAGGGCATCAGAGCATGATATGCACCGATGCTAACATCAGGCAGGTTGCCTGCGTGAAATTAAGGGTATGTCCGGGTTCAGCTCTGAACCCGGACAACCCCTTTAACATTTATTACTTCTTTTTGTGGCAGTTCTTTTTGCATTATTCCTGTGCTATAATATGTGTACATTATACCAGTATGTAACATCATTACAGGTTTTTTTTTTCTTGCTGTGGGGTCACAGGTACACAGTGACCAATTTTCTATTGTTTGTGTTATCTCTGTGCTGTATCATGTTGTGCATTATTATTGTATGTTTGTATAATTCGTGTGCTGTAACATCACTGAGTAGATGATGACTGTGCACATTAATACACAACTGTGACATCACTGTGTGCAGTATCCCTGTACTGTGAAATCACTGAGAGCATTATCCCACTATTGTGACGTCACTGTTCAAATTATTACACTATTGTGGCATCATGAGCATTCCCCTTACTGTAACATCAGCATAAGAATTATTCCCTTACTGTGACATGACTGTGTCCATTAACTCTATGCATTAGGGAGACCAAACTAATCATTACACTTTCCACATTTTAAACCTGCTGCTAAAAGTAGTCATGGTGGAGTGGAGCACTATTCCAAGTTTTGCTATGGGGCTCGATGGTTACTTGATACAGTACATCCCTGAATATATCATAAATTCTTGGAGAAGATGTACAGCCTTGCACCTTTTGCCCCTGGACTTTCACCTTTTGCCACATTTCAGGCTTCAAACAAAAAGATATAACATTTTAAATGTTTGGTGAAGATTCAACAACAAGTGGGTCACAATTGTGAAGTGGAACAAAATGTATTGGATCATTTAATTTTTTTTTGTAATAATAAAACTGAAAAGTGGGGCGTGCAAAATTATTCGGCCCCCTTACATTAATACTTTGTTTGGCACCACCTTTGCTGCGATTACAGCTGCAAGTCGCTTGGGGTATGTCTCTATCAGTTTTGCACATCTAGAGACTGAAATTCTTGCCCATTCTTCCTTGCAAAAACAGCTTGAGCTCTTTGAGGTTGGATGGAGAGCGTTTGTAAACAGCAGTTTTCAGCTCTTTCCCACATATTCTCAATTGGATCAGGTCTGGACTTTGACATTGGGCCATCCTAAGACCTGGATACGTTATTTTTGGAACCATTCCATTTGTAAATTTGCTTTATGTTTGGGAATCATTGTTCTTGTTGGAAGATAAATCTCCGTCCTAGTCTCAGGTCTTTGCAGATATCAACAGGTTTCATCCAGAATGGTCCTGTATTCTGGCTTCCATCCATGCTTCCCATCAAGTATTTCTACCCATCTTCCCTGATGAAAAAGCAGGGCCCAAACCATGATGCTGCCACCACCATGTTGACAGTGGGGCATGGTGTGTTCAGGGTGGATGAGCTGTGTTGCTTTACGCCAAACATAGTCGTTTTGCATTGGTTTCCAAAAAGTTCGCGATTTTGAGTTTCATACTGTCCAGAGCACCTTCTTCGCCACATGTTTGGTGTGTCTCCCAGGTGGTTGTGGCAAACTGCTAAAACAAGACTTTTTATGGATATCTTGAGAAATGGCTTTTTCTTGCCACTCTTCCATAAGGCCAGATTTGTGAAGTGTTGGACTGATTTTTGTCCTATGGACAGACTCTCCCCCTCAGCATTAGATCTCTGCGCTTCATCCAGAGTGATCATGGGCCTTGGTGCATCTCTGATCAGTCTTCTCCTGTTTGAGATGAAAGTTTACAGGGCGGCCGGGTTTCGTAGATTTGCAGTGGTCTTCCGTTTCAATATGATCGCTTACACAGTGCTCCTTGGGATGTTTAAAGCTTGGGAAATCTTTTGGTATCCAAATCCAGCTTTAAACTTCTCCACATCAGTATCACGGACCTGCCTGGTGTGTTCCTTGGTCTTCATGATGCTCTCTGTGCTTTAAACAGAACCCTGAGACTATCACAGAACAGGTGCATTTATACAGAGACTTGATTACACACAGGTGGATTCTATTTATCTTCATCAGTCATTTAGGACAACATTGGATCATTCAGAGATCCTCAATGAACTTCTGGAGTGAGTTTTCTGAACTGAAAGTAAATGGCCGAATAATTTTGCACGCCCAACTTTTCAGTTTTATTATTACAAAAAAAGTTTAAATGATCCAATAAATTTCATTCCACTTCACAATTGTGACCCACTTGTTGTTGATTCTTCACCAAAAATTTAAAATGTTATATCTTTTTGTTTGAAGCCTGAAATGTGGCAAAAGGTTAAAAAGTTCCAGGGGCCGAATACTTTCACAAGGCACTGTATCTGTGCATATATAACTATATGCAAACAAACTTTATAGCTCTTCAAGTTTCCTGATTTTGGTGCTCAGGCAACAGATTCAAGATTATATGAAATGTTAATGTGTGTATACCTGGGGCGTAGCTATAGGGGAAGCAGGGGAATCAGCTGCTTTGGCGCCCAAACTCAGAAGGGCTCACCTAGCAGGACATACAGTATACATGTGTAAGAAACGGATTGAGCAGCTGCTGGAACTCATCTGTGAGAGTGATCTTAGAGTGAAGGGATATTCCCATCAAATACTATGGGGGCATATCGCTAGGATGTGCCCCCATTGTCTGATAGGTGTGGTTCCCAGAGAACAAGTAGAATGGAGTGGGGAGAGCTGTGGCTGGAGGACCCCAGATTTCCTGGGGTCCGTCCACCACCAAACGCTGTTCCCCACTGCTACCATAGAAGTAAATGGGAGCACACCGCAAACACGCGGCCCCTGCTCCCATTCATTTGTATGGGGCAGACGGAAATAGCCGAGCCAGCTGGCTCAGCTATTTTTGGCGGCCCCATTGAAATGAATGGAGGGAGGGTGGCTGCGCATGCATCCGTTCTCGTTGTAGGTGCGGGTCCCAGAGGTGGGATCCATTCTTGTTGTAGGTGAGGGTCCCAGAGGTGGGACCCGCACCTATCAGACAATGGGGACATATCCTAACTATATGCCTCCATTGTCTATGATGGGACAACCCCTTTAACTAGCCGCAGGATTAGGGGTTGCACGGTAGGAGGGGGCTGCAAAGAAGTTTCTGGAAGGGGCCATGTTCACAAATTTTCTGTGGGGCCCAGTTATTTCTAGTTATGCCACTGGTGTATACAGTACTACAAGTGATTTGATCTGCAAACTAATCATAATAGTTATAATTAGAGATGAGCGAATTTTTCAAAAATTAGATTTGGTCGGTTTGCCAAATTTTCTGAAACGATTCGATCTAAATAAATTTGTGGCAAATAGTTTTAAAAATGGCTATTTCCTTGCTGCAGAGGGCCTGTATAGTGGTGTGGTGAAACAATACTGTGACTCACTATGACATGCAGATAACAGGCGTCACTCTTAGAATCACTGCACACTTAACGTATTTGGGCAGTTATGGGGCCAAAACTGACCAAATAACTCAAGTGTGAAATCAGCCTTACAGGTCAATGTTAGCGCTAGCTATAAAGAACTGTGCAAAGGCCCAAACCAAATCACTGATTCCACATAGATTTCTACAGAACCTGTTCTATTAAACTATTAGCAGAGCACCCTCGACAGTGTAGAGATGGCAGTGGCAACAGCATCAAGAGACCACAGAGTGGTACGGCGATAGTGTGAAACTGGCAGTAGCATCAGGAGACCACAAAGTGGGACCACGATAGTGTGTAAGCAGCAGTAGTATCAGGAGACCACAGAGTGGTACGACGACAGTGTGAAACTGGCAGTAGCATCAGGAGACCACAGAGTAGCACGACGATAGTGTGGAGGCAGCAGTAGCGTCAGGAGACCACAGAGTGGTACGACGACAGTGTGGAGTTGTCAGTAGCTTCAGGAGACCATAAAGTGGGACCACGGCTGTGTGTAGGCAGCAATAGCATCAGGAGACCAAAGAGTGGCACGACGACAGTGTGGAGGTGGCAGTAGCATCAGGAGACCACAGACTGGCACAACGACAGTTTTTAGGCATCAGTAGTATCAGGAGACCACAGAGTTGTATGATGACAGTATGGAGGGGGTAGTAACATCAAGAGACTACACAGTGGGACGACAGTGTGTAGGAACCAGTAGTATCAGGAGACCACAGTGTGGCACAACAACATAGTGGAGGCAGCAATAGCATCAGGAGACCACAGAGTGGTACGACGGCAGTGTGTAGGCAGCAATAGCATCAGGAGACCACAGAGTGGTACGACGACAGTGTGAAGGTGGCAGTAGCAGCAGCATCAGGAGACCACAGAGTGGGACAACGACAATGTGGAGGTGACAGTGGCAGCAGCAGCAGGCCACAGAATGGCCCAACGACAGTGTGTAGGCAGCAGTAGCATCAGGAGACCACAGAGTGGCACGACGACAGTGTGTAGGCAGCAGTAGCATCAGGAGACCACAGAGTGGATCCACAACAGTGTGGATGTGACAGTAGCATCAGGAGACCACAGAGTGGGATGACAACAATGTGGAGGTGGTAGTGGAAACAGCAGCAAACCACAGAGTGAAACGATGATAGTGTGTAGGCAGCGGTAGTATCAGGAGACCACAGAGTGGCACAACGACAGAGTGTAGGCAGCAGTAGAATCAGGAGACCACAGAAAGGTACGCCGACAGTGTGGAGGTGGCATTTGCAGCAGCTTCTGGAGAGCACGGACTGGCACAACGACAGTGTTTAGGTAACAGTATTATCAGGAGACCACAGAGTGGTACGATGACAGTGTGGTGGTGGTAGTAACATCAAGAGACCAAAGAGTGGCACGACGACAGTGTGTAGGCAGAAGTAGCATCAGGAGACCACAGAGTGGTACGACAACAGTGCGGATGTAACAGCAGCATCAGGGGACCACAGAGTGGTACAGCGACAGTGTGGAAGACACAGCAGCAGCAGGAGACTACAGAGAGGCACAGTGACAGTGTGGATGCAGCAGCAGTATCAGGAGACTACATGGTGGCATGACGACAGTGTGGAGGTGGCAGTGGCAGCAGCATCAGGAGACTAGAGAGTGTCACGACGACAGTGTGGAGGTCGCAGTGGCAGCAGCTGTAGCATCATGAGACTACAAAGTGGCACAATGATAGTGTAGAGGTGGCAGTGGCAGCGAACTAGAAAGTGGCATGAAGACAGTGGTGGTGGCAGTGGCAGCAGCATCAGGAGACTACAGAGTGGCACGACGACAGTATGTAGGCAGCAGTAGCATCAGGAGACCACAAAGTGGTATGACGACAGTGTGGAGGTGGCAGTGGCAGTAGCAGCAGCATCAGGAGACTACAGAGTGGAATGACAACAGTATGGGCAGCAGCAGCAGTAGGAGACTACAGAGTGGCACTGCGACAGTGTGGAGGTGGCAGTAGGCAGCAGTAGTATCAGGAGACCACAGAGTGGCCTGATGACAGTGTGTAGGCAGCAGTAGCATCAGGAGATCACAGAGTGGCACAACCACAGTGTGTAGGCTGCAGTAGCATCAGGAGACCACAGAGTGGTACGACGACAGTGTGGAGGTGGCAGTGGCAACAGCATCAGGAGACTACAGAGTGGCACGACAACAGTGTGTAGGCAGCAGCAGCAGCCAGAAGTACAGAGTGGAACGGCGACAGTGTGGACGCAGCAGCAGCATTAGGAGACTACATAGTGGCATGACGGCAGTGTGCAGGTGGCAGTGGAAGCAGCAGACCACAGAGTGGCACGATGACAGTGTGGAGGTGGCAGTAGTATCAGGAGACCAGAGATTGGTACGACAACAGTGTGGGTGTGGGCAGTGGCATCAGGAGACCACAGAGAGACACGATGACAGTATGGAGGCAGCAATAACATCAGGAGACCACAGGATGGCACAACTACAGTGTGGAGGCAGCAGTAGCATCAGGAGACCACAGAGTGGCACGATGACAGTTTGTAGGCAGCAGTAGCATCAGGAGACCACAGAGTGGCATGACAACAGTGTGGAGGTGGCAGTAGCATCAGGAGACACAGAAGTGAGACGACGACAATGTGCAGGTGGGAGTGGAAGCAGCAGCAGACTAAGAGTGCATGACGACAGTTTGTAGGCAACAGTAGCATCAGG
>ONZH01018785.1:0-135115 GCA_900303285.1 Rhinella marina | reverse complement strand
AATTTTTCACTGCACTGTATAATATATAACTGAGAGGAAAAACTTATATTTTCTACACTCCGGCTAGTGTGCAGCACACGACAGAATTTTTCACTGCACTGTATAATATATAACTGAGAGGAAAAACGTATATTTTCTACACTCCGGCTAGTGTGCAGCACACGACAGAATTTTGCACTGCACTGTATAATATATAACTGAGAGAAAAAACGTATATTTTCTACACTCCGGCTAGTGTGCAGCACACGACAGAATTTTTCACTGCACTGTATAATATATAACTGAGAGGAAAAACGTATATTTTCTACACTCCGGCTAGTGTGCAGCACACGACAGAAATTTTCACTGCACTGTATAATATATAACTGAGAGGAAAAACGTATATTTTCTACACTCCGGCTAGTGTGCAGCACACAACAGAATTTTTCACTGCACTGTATAATATATAACTGAGAGGAAAAAACGTATATTTTCTACACTCCGGCTAGTGTGCAGCACACGACAGAATTTTTCACTGCACTGTATAATATATAACTGAGAGGAAAAACGTATATTTTCTACACTCCGGCTAGTGTGCAGCACACAACAGAATTTTTCACTGCACTGTATAATATATAACTGAGAGGAAAAACGTATATTTTCTACACTCCGGCTAGTGTGCAGCACACGACAGAATTTTTCACTGCACTGTATAATATATAACTGAGAGAAAAAAACGTATATTTTCTACACTCCGGCTAGTGTGCAGCACACGACAGAATTTTTCACTGCACTGTATAATATATAACTGAGAGGAAAAAACGTATATTTTCTACACTCCGGCTAGTGTGCAGCACACGACAGAATTTTTCACTGCACTGTATAATATATAACTGAGAGGAAAAACGTATATTTTCTACACTCCGGCTAGTGTGCAGCACACGACAGAATTTTGCACTGCACTGTATAATATATAACTGAGAGGAAAAACGTATATTTTCTACACTCCGGCTAGTGTGCAGCACACGACAGAATTTTTCACTGCACTGTATAATATATAACTGAGAGGAAAAACGTATATTTTCTACACTCCGGCTAGTGTGCAGCACACGACAGAATTTTCACTGCACTGTATAATATATAACTGAGAGGAAAAACTTATATTTTCTACACTCCGGCTAGTGTGCAGCACACGACAGAATTTTTCACTGCACTGTATAATATATAACTGAGAGGAAAAACTTATATTTTCTACACTCCGGCTAGTGTGCAGCACACGACAGAATTTTTCACTGCACTGTATAATATATAACTGAGAGGAAAAACGTATATTTTCTACACTCCGGCTAGTGTGCAGCACACGACAGAATTTTGCACTGCACTGTATAATATATAACTGAGAGGAAAAACGTATATTTTCTACACTCCGGCTAGTGTGCAGCACACAACAGAATTTTTCACTGCACTGTATAATATATAACAGAGAGGAAAAACTTATATTTTCTACACTCCGGCTAGTGTGCAGCACACGGACAGAATTTTTCACTGCATGTATAATATATAACTGAGAGGAAAAACTTATATTTTCTACACTCCGGCTAGTGTGCCAGCACACGACAGAATTTTCACTGCACTGTATAATATATAACTGAGAGGAAAAAACTTATATTTTCTACACTCCGGCTAGTGTGGCAGCACACGACAGAATTTTTCACTGCACTGTATAATATATAACTGAGAGGAAAAACTTATATTTTCTACACTCCGGCTAGTGTGCAGCACACGACAGAATTTTTCACTGCACTGTATAATATATAACCCGAGAGGAAAAACTTATATTTTCTACACTCCGGCTAGTGTGCCAGCACACGACAGAATTTTTCACTGCACTGTATAATATATAACTGAGAGGAAAAACTTACATTTTCTACCACTCCGGCTAGTGTGCAGCACACGACAGAATTTTTTCACTGCACTGTATAATATATATACTGAGAGGAAAAAACTTAATATTTTCTGCACCTCCGGCTAGTGTGGCAGCACACGACAGAATTTTGGACTGCACTGTATAATATATAACTAGAGAGGAAAAACTTATATTTTCTACACTCCGGCTAGTGTGCAGCACACGACAGAATTTTTCACTGCACTGTATAATATATAACTGAGAGGAAAAACTTATATTTTCTACACTCCGGCTAGTGTGCAGCACACAACAGAATTTTTCACTGCACTGTATAATATATAACTGAGAGGAAAAACTTATATTTTCTACACTCCGGCTAGTGTGCAGCACACGACAGAATTTTTCACTGCACTGTATAATATATAACTGAGAGGAAAAACTTACATTTTCTACACTCCGGCTAGTGTGCAGCACACGACAGAATTTTTCACTGCACTGTATAATATATAACTGAGAGAAAAAACTTATATTTTCTGCACTCCGGCTAGTGTGCAGCACACGACAGAATTTTTCACTGCACTGTATAATATATAACAGAGAGGAAAAACTTATATTTTCTACACTCCGGCTAGTGTGCAGCACACGACAGAATTTTTCACTGCACTGTATAATATATAACTGTAAGGAAAAACTTATATTTTCTGCACTCCGGCTAGTGTGCAGCACACGACAGAATTTTTCACTGCACTGTATAATATATAACTGAGAGGAAAAACTTATATTTTCTACACTCCAGCTAGTGTGCAGCACACGACAGAATTTTTCACTGCACTGTATAATATATAACTGAGAGGAAAAACTTATATTTTCTACACTCCGGCTAGTGTGCAGCACACGACAGAATTTTTCACTGCACTGTATAATATATAACTGAGAGGAAAAAACTTATATTTTCTACACTCCGGCTAGTGTGCAGCACACGACAGAATTTTTCACTGCACTGTATAATATATAACTGAAGGAAAAAACTTATATTTTCTGCACTCCGGCTAGTGTGCAGCACACGACAGAATTTTTCACTGCACTGTATAATATATAACTGAGAGGAAAAACTTATATTTTCTACACTCCGGCTAGTGTGCAGCACACGACAGAATTTTTCACTGCACTGTATAATATATAACTGAGAGGAAAAACTTATATTTTCTACACTCCGGCTAGTGTGCAGCACACGACAGAATTTTTCACTGCACTGTATAATATATAACTGAGAGGAAAAACTTATATTTCTACACTCCGGCTAGTGTGCCAGCACACGACAGAATTTTTCACTGCACTGTATAATATATAACTGAGAGGAAAAACTTATATTTTCTACACTCCGGCTAGTGTGCAGCACACGACAGAATTTTTTCACTGCACTGTATAATATATAACTGAGAGGAAAAACTTATATTTTCTACACTCCGGCTAGTGTGCAGCACACGACAGAATTTTTCACTGCACTGTATAATATATAACTGAGAGGAAAAACTTATATTTTCTACACTCCGGCTAGTGTGCAGCACACGACAGAATTTTTCACTGCACTGTATAATATATAACTGAGAGGAAAAACTTATATTTTCTACACTCCGGCTAGTGTGCAGCACACGACAGAATTTTTCACTGCACTGTATAATATATAACTGAGAGGAAAAACTATATTTTCTACACTCCGGCTAGTGTGCAGCACACGACAGAATTTTTCACTGCACTGTATAATATATAACAGAGAGGAAAAACTTATATTTTCTACACTCCGGCTAGTGTGCAGCACACGACAGAATTTTTCACTGCACTGTATAATATATAACTGAGAGAAAAAACTTATATTTTCTACACTCCGGCTAGTGTGCAGCACACGACAGAATTTTTCACTGCACTGTATAATATATAACTGAGAGGAAAAACTTATATTTTCTACACTCCGGCTAGTGTGCAGCACACAACAGAATTTTTCACTGCACTGTATAATATATAACTGAGAGGAAAAACTTATATTTTCTACACTCCGGCTAGTGTGCAGCACACGACAGAATTTTTCAGTGCACTGTATAATATATAACTGAGAGGAAAAACTTATATTTTCTACACTCCGGCTAGTGTGCAGCACACGACAGAATTTTTCACTGCACTGTATAATATATAACTGAGAGGAAAAACTTACATTTTCTGCACTCTGGCTAGTGTGCAGCACACGACAGAATTTTTCAGTGCACTGTATAATATATAACTGAGAGGAAAAACTTATATTTTCTACACTCCGGCTAGTGTGCAGCACACGACAGAATTTTTCACTGCACTGTATAATATATAACTGAGAGGAAAAAACTTATATTTTCTACACTCCGGCTAGTGTGCAGCACACGACAGAATTTTTCACTGCACTGTATAATATATAACTGAGAGGAAAAACTTATATTTTCTACACTCCGGCTAGTGTGCAGCACACGACAGAATTTTTCACTGCACTGTATAATATACAACTGAGAGAAAAAACTTATATTTTCTATACTCCGGCTAGTGTGCAGCACACGAAAGAATTTTTCACTGCACTGTATAATATATAACTGAGAGGAAAAACTTATATTTTCTACACTCCGGCTAGTGTGCAGCACACGACAGAATTTTTCACTGCACTGTATAATATATAACAGAGAGGAAAAACTTATATTTTCTACACTCCGGCTAGTGTGCAGCACACGACAGAATTTTTCACTGCACTGTATAATATATAACTGAGAGGAAAAACTTATATTTTCTATACTCCGGCTAGTGTGCAGCACACGACAGAATTTTTCACTGCACTGTATAATATATAACTGAGAGGAAAAACTTATATTTTCTACACTCCGGCTAGTGTGCAGCACACGACAGAATTTTTCACTGCACTGTATAATATATAACTGAGAGGAAAAACTTATATTTTCTACACTCCGGCTAGTGTGCAGCACACGACAGAATTTTTCACTGCACTGTATAATATATAACTGAGAGGAAAAACTTATATTTTCTACACTCCGGCTAGTGTGCAGCACACAACAGAATTTTTCACTTCACTGTATAATATATAACTGAGAGGAAAAACTTACATTTTCTGCACTCTGGCTAGTGTGCAGCACACGACAGAATTTTTCACTGCACTGTATAATATATAACTGAGAGGAAAAACTTATATTTTCTACACTCCGGCTAGTGTGCAGCACACGACAGAATTTTTCACTGCACTGTATAATATATAACTGAGAGGAAAAACTTATATTTTCTACACTCCGGCTATTGTGCAGCACACGACAGAATTTTTCACTGCACTGTATAATATATAACTGAGAGGAAAAACTTACATTTTCTGCACTCCGGCTAGTGTGCAGCACACGACAGAATTTTTCACTGCACTGTATAATATATAACTGAGTGGAAAAACTTATATTTTCTACACTCCGGCTAGTGTGCAGCACACGACAGAATTTTTCACTGCACTGTATAATATATAACTGAGAGGAAAAACTTATATTTTCTACACTCCGGCTAGTGTGCAGCACACGACAGAATTTTTCACTGCACTGTATAATATATAACTGAGAGGAAAAACTTATATTTTCTAAACTCCGCCTAGTGTGCAGCACACAACACAATTTCGCACTGCACTGTAGTATATATGACTGAAAGGAAAAACGTAGTCTTTAGACGGCGGCTATTGCACCGCAAACCACTCAATTTTTCACTGCACTGTAGAATATATTAAAAAAACATATTCCCTAGACTGACGCTACTGTACAGCACACTACATAATTGTTCACTGAACTGTAGTGTATAGAAATGACAGAAAAACGTATTCCCTAGAATGACGCTACTGTACAGCACACTACATAATTGTTCACTGGACTGTAGTGTATAGAAATGACAGCAAAACGTATTCTCTAGACTGACACTAGTGTACAGTACAATACATAATTTTTTACTGGACTGTAGTGTATTAAAATGACAGAAAAACGTATTCCCTACACTGCATTACAGATCTCAGCAAGCCAAGGTACAACAGCAGCAAAAATGAGTAGTTTGGGCAATTTATTTTGGGTCTGTGTGAACCACGTGCTGTCCCTTCTGCCACCAGTCACTGTGTACAGTGTGCAGCCAAGATGGCGGTAGCTGCACTACAAGTCCCAGCCAGCAGCCTGGAGGAGACCAAAAAAAAAGGTGCTTGTAGCCCTAAGAAGGGCTGTTCGGTTCTTTGTGGGTAATTTCTGCCTAACCAACATCTAAATTCTGGCCCTAACACTCTCCCTGACAGACAGCAGCTCTATCTCTAATCTCATGGAGACGGCGTATGACGCGAGCAGCGCGGGACCAGATTCTTATGTTCCCAGGTCATCTGATCTGGCCAGCCAATCCATGCTATCGACTTGTAGGGGCCCCACGTGATGCTAGGAGGTACCAAAGACTCTCCTGCATTTCAAGTGCCACATTTGATGTCATCACTCACAATATACATCTTTACATTACATCCTTACATTACACATGCCATGGACGTTTTACCCACAATGATGCAAACATTACTTCAGCACCATGCTGGACTCTCATAGCAGTATAATGCACATCACATGTAATATCATACATAACATGTCATATGATAATCCCATTACTGGTGTTTTTCTTTGGTTCCCATCCCAGTGGCCATTGTTTGTTGTGGCTTATGACATCTGATTCTGTCTGGAGTCTGCAAGTGCTTGATAAGATATTGTAAAGATAAAGACCTTATCTAAACCAGGAGGTGTGAAAGCTGCAATGGTTGACTGGTGGTGGTGGTGGGTGGGGGTGGGAAGAGTCATATATCCATGACTATTTCTTGGAACCTAAACTGTAGGACCTATCAAGGAGATCTGTTGAAAGGGTTGCATAGGCTTAGAAAAACATGGCTGCTACAGATTGAGGATAGTATTGCAGGCCAGTCCGATTTAATTCATGTGTAGCTGAGTTGAAAAAAGCACACACAACTTGTAGACCCTTGAAGTCCACCAAGACCTTCATTGAACACTTGCATTTGCCACTAATTACTCTAAAATACAAGAGGTCCCAATAACTGGAGCAGATTTAGTAGAAAACTTTCATCCCGTACAATATGACATTTTAATAGCAGCAGGCGCAGTAAGCTTATGTGTAACTATGTATGAATATGTAGACTTTGCACACTGTCCCTGGATATAGAATGTACTATGGACAGAAGACACGCTCAACCTTATTCAGGTCCAAGGGCTGCAGTAAACCCTAAAGGGGAATTACAACATTTATACATACAACGATTGATGTGGGTACAGGAGAAGGGGGGTCTCCTGCTCTCCTACTTGACCGTGTATGTGTGGGTCTCTCGATTACAGAGGCACATACATACACTGCCACCTCTCTACCTCAACTCTTCTCTGGAGTGCCGAACAGGGTGTCACCCCAATTCATCCAATATATGGAGTTCTTGGATATGACATAAATGTCTCAAATCGGCATACCTGTTAAAAGGAGCACGTTGGATACCAATGGTTTGCAATCCATCAAGCCTGCACTGGTGGGAACAATGCCAGCTGCACTGTGTTACTGTGTTACTGTTACTGTGTCGTACAGTAACCCCATAACACTGCCAGACACATATTACCCACATACATGTGCCAGACACACAATGTCTCACCACAACTTTTCCAGTCAGTGCACCCCCATAACAGTCAGCCACACATAACAGTGTCCACTATTATTGCTTTGAATAATAGTTATACTTTTGGAAAATTAAAAAAGAACAGAGAGCAGGAGAACACATAAAAAGCCAATATGGCGATGCTATGAAGTAGTGCTCAGATCCTTATTCCTTAACTTACAAACAAAATGTTCCACAGATTCTTTTTTTCTGGCATCATTGCTGTTTGTTTGTTTGTCTGACATCAGGCATAATCTCTCTAAGGATGAGACCACGCAGCAAGGTCATGTGGCAGTTGAGACGTGGTCATGCTGCATTTGAGTACCACACAGCGACATGCTCCACAGTGGGCTTTAATCAAACTAATGATTAAACTTATAAATTAAAGCTTAGTCAGTCTGGATTGTTAATAGCCACACAGCACCTTCAATGGTCCATGGCCATTAACAATATAGATCAATTGAACAGTGTGGTCTCATTGGATTAATTAAAGTTTTCTGCTCGGCCACTCCGTGTGGTCATACCTCAACAGGACTGTTTATTGGGTCAAAGGACAGCCATGGCATCACATGTTGGTTCTGCAGTATCCCCTGCTTGACCATCCGGACCATAAGAAACCATCTACTTTGAGCAGAACTGCACTCCACCAGCTCCTTTACTCTCCAAGAACGCATGTGCTGGTACCACCAGAGAGCCCATTAGAGGCACCAGTGTTCAGAAATGAAAGCAGGTTCTGCCATGGTACTAATAATGGCTGCACCAGATTTCCCAGGAGGACTGGAGAGCGCCTACTGTCATCATGCAAAAGATGGAGACACACAGGACCAACACCAGGTTTCATGGTGTCGGGCACCATTAGTTACCATAGCCATCTGATATTCATGGAACCAGTCCTACTGCCTTTTTGACTCTGTTAGGAGCCATGGTGTTCCAACAAGATAATGCCTGTCCACACACTGCCCACACAACACGCTCTTCAAGGTATGCAGAAGCTCCCCTGGTCAGCTTCACCAGATTTCTCCCCCATTGAGAATGTCTGGGACTAGATGGGGTGATGGATCTCAATGATTGAAATATCGGTGAACGTAAAAGCATGACGTGAGAGGATGAGCTGTGCTCCCGCTCCCCTCTGCTCGTCAGTGGCAACCCCCCTTAGGCTTCATTCACACGACCGTATTTTGTTTCCGTGCCCATTCCGTTTTTTTTCAGACCGTATGCGGAACCATTCATTTCAATGGGTCTACAAAAAAAACGGAAGGTACTCCATGTGCATTCCATTTCCGTATGTCCGTATTTCCGTTCCGCAAAAAAGATAGAACATGTCCTATTCTTGTCTGTTTTGCTGACAGGGATAGGCATTGTTACAATGGATACGCAAAAAACTGAAAAACGGATGCCATACGAAACGTCATCCGTTTTTTTGGCGGATCCGCAATTTGTGGACCGCAAAACACATACGGACGTGTGAATGAAACCTTATTTGGGAGCACTGCTCTGCCTAATATCTGTGTAGCAAGATTGGGCAAGCAGGGCTTGTGCCCTGGGAGCAGAGGCTTTAGGGCACACCCGGGTAGTTAGTTTATATGGTTAAGCAGGGATCCATCTGCTCCCTGCTTCACCATTCAGATGAGCTCCTGAGCCCCCCAGCAGTCCACATAGATGCCTACGGCATTACAGTGAATGCCAGTACCTTGAACACACACGGAATATCATATTCGGCCGAACATGCTCGCTCATCACTAATTTAGATGTAAGAGTTGGTCCCTAAATTGGCCAGGTGACCATTGTGTTGGATATTATTACATATCCTTAGGAACTAACTCATAAAGGGGCATTTTTGTACTGTCACATTATGAGGATAATTATTACTACTTGGGGGGCATTATGTAGGCTTTATTAATACTGGTGTGAAAGTAGCCTTAGTTTGACATGACTGATCCCTCATGAAGCCTTGACTGTTCCAGGTAAAATCCCCTCAAAAGACAAGGGGGCACTGCCTCCGCCTGGAGAAGCAAAGGTTCAGACTCCAGGGGCGGCAAGCCTTCTTTACTATAAGAACTGTGAATCTGTGGAACAGTCTACCGCAGGAGCTGGTCACAGCAAAGACAGCTGAGGGCTTCAAAACAGGCTTAGATAAATTCTTAGAGAAAAAGAAGGTCACCACATATTAAGAAATGTAGAGTCATGTCTTAAAGTTACCCGTCCCCCTCCCCTTCATCACTCCTGCCCCCTCCCTTGGTTGAACTTGATGGACATGTGTCTTTTTTCAACCGTATTAACTATGTACTATGTAACTATGTGTTATTTGCTTATCTTCATTGAGGTACTGTCACGAACATTCCTATGACAGATACAGTACCTTGCAAAAGTATTCGGCCCCCTGGAACTTTTCAACCTTTTGCCAAATTTCAGGCTTCAAACAAAAAGATATAACATTTTACATTTTTGGTGAAGAATCAACAACAAGTGGGTCATAATTGTGAAGTGGAACAAAATTTATTGGATCATTTAAACTTTTTTTGTAATAATAAAACTGAAAAGTGGGACGCGCAAAATTATTCGCCCCCTTGCATTAATACTTTGTTGCGCCCCCTTTTACTGCGATTACAGCTGCAAGTCGCTTGGGGTGTGTCTTTATCAGTTTTGCACATCTAAAAACTGAAATTCTTGCCCATTCTTCCTTGCAAAACAGCTGGAGCTCTTTGAGGTTGGATGGAGAGCGTTTGTGAACAGCAGTTTTCAGCTCTTTCCACATATTCGCAATTGGATTCAGGTCTGGACTTTGACTTGGCCATTCTAAGACCTGGATACCTTTATTTTTGAACCATTCCATTGTAGATTTTGCTTTATGTTTGGGATCATTGTCTTGTTGGAAGATAAATCTCCGTCCTAGTCTCAGGTCTTTTGCAGACTCCAACAGGTTTTCATCCAGAATGGTCCTGTATTTGGCTCCATCCATCTTCCCATTAATTTTAACCATCTTCCCTGTCCCTGCTAATGAAAAGCAGGCCCAAACCATGATGCTGCCACCACCATGTTTGACAGTGGGGATGGTGTGTTCAGGATGATAAAGACACCTTGAAACAGAGCCTCCCCGAGCCAAGGTCACTACAAAGATGGCAGGAAAGAGATGCCAGCAAACTTGGTGGCTTCTCATTCAATCCTTTTATTAGAATACAATGGCTCTCAATGTGTTTCGGGGGAAAATTAAGGGTACTCCCCCTTTAAAATAGCTGACAGCTTCTCAGGATCCATCTGTAGGCTAGTATCGGATATCATGTACCCTAAGAATGCAAGAGAAGACTGCTCAAAGGAACATTTCTCGAACTTGATGTACAGACGATTTTCTCTTAACCTTTGAAGAACCAGAAGAACCTGTTCCGGTGAGTAGCCAAATCCTGAGAAAAAACAAGGATATCATCTTGGTACACCACAACACAGGAATATAGCAAGTCTCTGAAGATGTGTTTAACAAATTCTTGAAACACTGCAGGATCATTGCTTAGTCCCAAGGGCATCACCAGGTATTCATAGTGACCATCGCAGGTGTTGAAGGCAGCCTCCACTCATCCCTCTGGCGAATCCTGATCAGGTTGTAGGCCCCATGTGGGTCTAATTTGAAGAATACTTTAACGCCCCTGAGGCGATCAAACAATTCAGGAATTAGGGGAAGAGGGTACTTATTTTTACGGTAATCTTGTTAAGACCCCTGTAGTCGATGCATGTATTTAGGGGGGCCATCTTTCTTCTTCACAAAGAAGAAACCTGCACCAGCTGGAGAGGAAGATTTGCGGATAAATCCTCTTTTGAGGTTCTCCTTGATATACTCAGACATGGACTGAGTCTTTGCTGATGACTGGGAATAGATGCGTCCACGAGGAGACGAGGAACCCGGAACCAAGTCAACAGGGAAGTTATACGGCCTGTGAGGAGGTAGCGTCTTTCTTGTCAAACATATCCGTATAAGCATGATAGGCTGCTGGCAGACCCTGGAGATTTGGTGGTACCTGAGCCGACCGAGCTGGCTGAACAGAAGAAAGACACCTCCCAAGACAGGACTGTCCCCAACGAAGCACCTCTCTGGACTTCCAGTTAAGAACAGGTTCATGAACATGAAGCCATGGAAGTCCCAGGAGGAGAAGATGAGACAGACTTGAGAGGACCAGGAAGGAGATCCCTTTTAGAATGAACCACTCCCACCTGTAATTTTACAGGTTCTGTGATGAACTGTATGGACTCAGATAGAGCCCTTCCATCGACGGATGATACCGTCAGAGGACTCTGCAGACGTCGAACAGGTATCTGATGACAATCCACTAGATCTTGTTGCAGGAAGTTCCCTGCTGCTCTAGAATCCAGAAACACAGTCTCCGTAAATCGAACATTGCCTAACGACAAGGTTACCGGCAGAGTCAGAGGAGGAGAGGAATTGTCTTCACCAAGTGTCACCTCCCCAACAGACCCTAGGCTCTGGAGTTTTCCCGGCTTAAGAGGACAGGAACAGAGAAGATGTCCAGCACCGCCTCAATAGAAGCAAAGCCCCTTTGTACAACGGTGACAACGTTCTGCTCAGTCAGCCTGACTCGGTCAACCTGCAAGGGTTCTGGCGCAGCAGCAGACGTAGAAGGCTAAGGGACTGAAGCCCGCTTCAAAGAAGAAGCTGGATAATACGGTTTACTCTCACGTGCTACCTCCGTAGCATGTTTCTGGAAGCACAGATCAATCTGGTTGGCCAGCGAAACAAGGTCATCCAGGGTAGAGGGAACATCCCGACCGGTCAGATCATCCTTAATTTTCCTGGAGAGACCCTCCCAAAAGGCGGCCACTAAAGCCTCATTATTCCATCCCAGTTCATAGGCAAGGGCCCGGAACTGACTTCCTTGGTGCAGCCGCAGTAATGAAGATGCGGCTTAGGTGGTGCATCCTGGCTCGTCAAACATCCTGTGGAAGGCCTCTAGGAAGGCCTGTAGATTCATAATGACTGGGTCACTCCTCTTCCAGAGTGGGTTGATCCAGGCCAGGGCTTCTCCTGTAAGGTGTGACAACATTTCAAAGTGCAGAGCGCACTGATTAATGAATCTTTTACACTGTTTAGGGTCTCAATCAAAGCATACCTCCCAACCGTCCCGGATCCAGCGGGACAGTCCCGGATTGCAGTGGCAGTCCCGCTGTCCCGGTACGGGGGAGGTATGTCCCGGTCTCTGGCAGCTGTCTCTGCATCCATAGGACGCAGAGACACTTGCCTGTTGCAGGAAGGAGCAGACAGCCGGAATCGGCTGCCTGCTTCTTCCATCCTCCCTCCTGTCCCCCTGCAGCTCCCCGTACCTTTCATCCATGCATCGGGTCTCGGCGGGGGGGCGGGGCCGGCCGTCAGCATTGGCTCCGCCCCCTTCAGGCACGAGCAGAAGATCTTCCTGCTGGTGATGCTGGCCCTGCTGCTAGGAAAAAGGTAAGTGTAATACTTTTATTTTTTTAACTTTCTGTGGACTGTGACATCAATGTTAATCCCTGGACTGTGACACCACTGTGTTTATTAAATAAACACAGTGATGTCACAGTACAGGCATAATGGACTGTGACATCACTGTCTTTATTATCCCTGGACTGTGACATCAATGTTTATTATCCCTGGACTGTGACATCACTGTCTTTATTATCCTGGACTGTGACATCACTGTCTTTATTATCCCTGGACTGTGACATCACTGTCTTTATTATCCCTGTACGGTGACATCACTGTTTATTATCCCTGTACTGTGACATCAACTGTGTTTATTATCCCCTGTACGGTGACATCACTGTTTATTATCCCTGGACTGTGGCATCACTGTGTTTATTATCCCTGTACGGTGACATCACTGTTTAATATCCCTGGACTGTGACATCACTGTGTTTATTATCCCTGTGCTGTGACATCACTGTGTTTATTATCCCTGTACGGTGACATCACTGTGTTTATTATCTCTGTACTGTGACATCGCTGTGTGTATTATCCCTGTACTGTGACATCACTGTGTGTATTATCCCTGTACTGTGACATCATTGTGTTTATTATCCCTGTACGGTGACATCATTGTGTTTATTATCCCTGTACAGTGACATCGCTGTGTGTATTATCCCAGTGCAGGAAGAGGTAAGTGGTCTGTGTTTGTGTGTTTGTTTTCTATTTTTCAGGGTCGTGAATGCAGAGGACTACGTTGGATTCGGTGGACTACGTCGGACCAGCTTTTTTTTTTTTTTTTTTTAATAAAATGGTCAAACAGGGGTCTGGGGGAGTGTTTATTTCAATAAAATGTTTTATACTTGTGTGTGTGTATTTTTTTTTACAATACTACAGTTTTAGTAATCACGGCTATCTACAGACGGCCCTGATTACTAATACTGGGCTTAGTGCTTGCCGGTATGGCAGGCCAGCACTAACCCCAACATCTATTACCTCGGCACCCACCGCCACCAGGGGTGCCGGGAAGAGCCGGGTACCCACAGGACCGGACCTTCTAAATTGAGGGTCTGGCTCTGGGGCGGCTGCAGGCTGGTACCATTAGGCTGGGAAGGGCCAATAACCGTGTCCCTTCCCACCCTGGTAGTGCCAGGCTGCCGCTGCTGGTTGTATCTGGCTGGAGAAGGAAAAAAGGGGGGACCCCACGCCATTTTTTTAAAAATTATTTAATTATTTTTGTAAAAAAAATGGCGTGGGGTCCCCCCTTTTTTTCCTTCACCAGCCAGATACAACCAGCAGCGGCAGCCTGGCACTACCAGGGTGGGAAGGGACACGGTTATTGGCCCTTCCCAGCCTAATGGTACCAGCCTGCAGCCGCCCCAGAGCCAGACCCTCAATTTAGAAGGTCCGGTCCTGCGGGTACCCGGCTCTTCCCGGCACCCCTGGTGGCGGTGGGTGCCGAAGTAATAGATGTTGGGGCTAGTGCTGGCCTGCCATACCGGCCAGCACTAAGCCCAGTATTAGTAATCAGGGCCGTCTGTAGATAGCCGTAATTACTAAAACTGTAGTATTGTAAAAAAAATACACACACACAAGTATAAAACATTTTATTGAAATAAACACTCCCCCAGACCCCTGTTTGACCATTTTATTAAAAAAAAAAAAAAAAAGCTGGTCCGACGTAGTCCACCGAATCCGACGTAGTCCTCTGCATTCACGACCCTGAAAAATAGAAAACAAACACACAAACACAGACCACTTACCTCTTCCTGCACTGGGATAATACACACAGCGATGTCACTGTACAGGGATAATAAACACAGCGATGTCACCGTACAGGGATAATAAACAGTGATGTCACCGTACAGGGATAATAAACACAGTGATGTCACAGTACAGAGATAATAAACACAGTGATGTCACAGTACAGGGATAATACACACAGAGATGTCACAGTACAGGCATAATAAACACAGTGATGTCACAGTACAGAGATAATAAACAGTGATGTCACCGTAAAGGGATAATAAACACAATGATGTCACAGTACACCTGTGCAAACAATGCCTGGGGGGGCGCAGATAAGGCTATCATCATGATTTAGAAAAATCATTCCCCGATGAAATGTTGCAGTTCTCAAAATTCATTCAAACTAATGAAACTCCACCAGCACTGGAATGCCTTAAAATAATCAGAAATAACAAATTGCCTGTACTGTGACATCACTGTGTGTAGTATCCCTGTACGATGACATCACTGTGTTTATTATCCCTGTGTAGTAAAGGGACTGAGTGAGATTAGTTTATAGTGGGCGGGGTTAGGGGCGTGGCCTACTGCAGAAAAAATTTGCCGCGGCGCGCTGCGCGCGGCGCACAATGTGTCCCTCTTTCTCTCTTTGCAAAGTTGGGAGGTATGATCAAAGCGTGGTGGAGCTGACAGACGGGGGCTAGAACCTGGCACATAGGGTGTCGAAGGAGCTGGTGCAGGGTTAGCCGCTGCAGGGGTTGCTGGAGGTGCAGGCTTGGTGGGCGTCAGGTCATTAAGGCGCATGTTCACATTACGCAGATAGGACAGAATGTGATCCTGGAGTTCGGTGAGGCTTGGTGGGTTCTGATCAGCGGGATCCATGGCTGGAGCAAACTGTTATGCTAGCGGGTGTGGACCGACTGTGCCACTGACCTGAAGGGGCGTGACTAAGTAACTACCTGGTCTTCACTAGAGCCTCTCATGGTGAGGATAGGCTTGGGCCATTAAGGTAGTCACCAGGTGCCACTCCAGAACATTCCCCGATTCAGTGGCAGCTGATCAGGGGGTCAGAGATACCAGTGCAAAGCGCTGAGAGGAATGTCGCAGTCAGGAAGTCCGGGGTCAGGGGAGGCAGCGATCAAGCAAAGTCCATAAACAAAGTACGAGGTCAGAGGCAGGCGGAAATCAAGCAAAGTCCGTAGAATCAAGGAACTAGACAAAATAGTGGCCAAGATTGCTCTGGCATCTTCATGGAGCAGGAAGTGCCTTTAAATACTTTCTGCAACCCAGCCACAGGCACAGAGCGCTCGGCTAGCAAGCATGAACAGATTGAATAACATGAATACAAGAAAAATTTGCAAGGAACCTGTTCTGTGGTACTGCACTTTGGATTCCTTGATCATAGGATCAGAGGATACATAGTAATAAGAAAAACTAAAGTAGTCTCCTTGGATTGGGGGTGGATAGAGCAGGTGTCCATAGGGTAATCCTATTGGCTGTTCTCTTAAAGAAGAACTCCAGCAAAATTTTTTATTCTCTGACCTGTTAGAAAGGTGCATGATATAATCTGTAGTGATTGTCATTTTCTTATTAGTGACTGTTTCTGTGAGTAAAAACCTCTCTTCTTATTGTAGCTGGGTCATGTGACCAACTCCCTGACCTCCAACTGACCCAGGACAGAAAGCCAGTAACTGCTCTATTCATTCCTATGGGAGCCTCACTTTCAGTCTCATAGGAATACATAGAGAATTAGACTTCCTGTCCACACATAAGTCTATGTGTGAGTTGGTGGGTCTAATTGCTGGTCACATGACACAGATAAGAAACTTCAGGATGATAGAAGTCAAAAATTCAGACACTGGTAAGAAAATGACATTCACTACAGATTACATTATGTACATTTCTAGCAGGACATGGAATAACTTTTTTGTCGGGAGTTCTTCTTTAATGATATGTCTATAACTAGTTAAGAAGACTGGCTGGGAAGAACAGCTTGAGACTGTTGAGTTCTACTGAATGGCAGAGAATTAATGATTGATAGGTGACATGTAAAGGAAGATAATGACAAACTATACAGTCTGACGTCCCATACCACTCACCTCTGAACATGCTGTGTATTTAGTGAAGCATGTCCGGGAGGTCATTATGGTTTTAAAACTCAGTGCCCCTGTTTGTTGGAAATGCTTTGTAGCCTGCCGCTATAGTGCACTATCACTCAAGTCCCCACTCCTTCCAACCTCCGACAGATGCAGCGGTACAAGTGACAATGGATGGGATGTAAGAACTGTGACTAATGTATCTGACCTTGATTCTTCAGTAAAGCATCTTTCTGCTGTTAAACTGGCCTCATTATTTCTATTATTTTCAGCTGCCAAGGGACCCTGCCTTGCACCTCACAATTCATAACCATTCAGGGCACCCTGAATCACAATCAGGCAGGAGAACCCAAGAACCAGGATGAGCCCCAAAGGGTGTAAAAGTTGTATAAGTAGGGGACCCTAGGGTATACGCCTTTGGTCATTAGTGCCATATGGTAGGTGATCTAGGGCCGCTGAATCGAAGCCATGGGCTGAGATGTTTGAAAGCCTGAGGTGCAGTAGTTGTCACGAGTAGACCTGCGTCTGGAATCAGACGTTCTGCACGGCTTTCGAAGTGACATCTTTGACAGGCCATTCCCTTTGTTTGTGTGCTCTTCCCCACACCTCTTCCCCTCAGCTGTTGCCGCTTGGCAATCAGCTTTCCCCTATTTACCCCTTCCTCTCCCAGTATCCCTTGCGGTTTATATTTTCTACTTGCTGGGTTGAGAGTGGTGTGGATCTCGGCTGAGATCCTGTTGCTGAGTTCGACTTAAGTTAAGTTTCTGTCTTCATTTGTTGTTTTCCTTTTGGAGTCTCCTGTTCCTCCTTATACTTGGAGGAACGGGTTTACTCTCTGGAGTCACTAGCCTGCAGGGGTTTCTAGGGTGTATTTATATTAGGTTCCGGTGTATGAACATTCCTACCTTCCAGGATTGTTCATACTGGTAGTCAGCCTAGGGCCTAGTCACAGGGTCCTCTGCAGGAGGTGACCGTCTCCCTGGTTTTGTGTGTCCCCATCCCTCGTACGCTCGGTGTGGCTTTTCCCCCCACACCAGAGCGTGACAGTAGTGCCCCAGGAGTGGTGACCCTGGGGTGTCTGAACTCACTGGGGGTACGAGCCCACTGATGATGGGACATTTGCACGCACTTAATTTTCTCACATTTTGAGCGCACTCACCTCTTTGCTGGCTTTTCAGTCTGGCATAAGAACTGTGTGTTCACTTTCGATGTTTGTTTTTGCACTAGGACTTTTCAGGGTTGTGGTGCCCTTATGGGTACCCTTTCCTGAGACCTAGGAGGGGTGTGTGGCCATCTGGTTCCCCCCCTGCATAACCTCTTGGCCTCTCCCTTCAGGGAGAGGACAGTCCTCAACTTCAGCTCTTGGCCAACACCTGAGGTAGCAGCCAGGTGGAAGCCAGAGCAAGACTGGTGGTTCTCAAGCTTCGGCTGAGGGATGGCCACTATTCCCAGACCCTTGTAGATACCTTCTGGTCTGGAGGGACTGGGATTGAGAGGGCCTGCGATGGACCATGATCTAGTGCATGTTTTTGTGTGGCACGCTGCATGATTTTAAGGCACGGGTGTAAAAAGCACGTACCTCTGGCTTTCATTAAAAAAAAAAATAAAGTGAGTACTACTTCTCCCATTCACCACAGCTCTCCTGCTGCCAACTGCATTAATATCATATTCAATCTTCAGGAAACTGGTTCTAAAACTACCTTATTATGCTTCCATCATAATATATGATGCATGCAACACAAAAAATTGCCTCAGATTTCAGTTGTTTAGCAGGTCTGTCCTCTTTCACATTTTTCACTTGGCACCAGCTCTCCACCCATCTGGTTAGGAGGAGACTGCACAGAGTGTTCTATCACCGTCACTCTCAGTTTGAAGGTGTTTAGAGAGGTGAGTTTTTCTTTATCTGTCCACTCGTATAAGGGGCTGTGCAACATCTTTTGTCACCATAAGGTCTCATGCACACGAACATGTGCTTACTGTGCTTGTGCTGCGGACTGCAAATTGTTCTCCATGTTCTCCGTAGTGCTTCCGATACAAGCATCTGTTCCGTTCCGCACCGCATCTCCCGGATTGCAGACCCATTCAAGTGAATTTTGGTGCAGAAACATAGCGAAAGCTGCATTGTAACTTGGTCAGGTTTCTGCATGCAGTTTTGAAAGCCAAAACCAGGATTGTATCTGTCCTCTATATTTTCTCTTCATTTATGATCGAGTCCTGATTTTGGCTTTCAAACTACATGCAGAAACATGACCATGCGGCTGTAGCCTAAGGCCACACACTGGTGCGGGTGCACGAACATAAGACCCGCACGAACAGCCGTGCAGATTTATGTGCGTTTCTGCACCATATCCGCACCAAAATCTGCAATGTCTAACAGAGGCTTTTGGTACAGATTTGATGTGGTTTTGCCAAAGATCTCACCCTTCCATTGAAAACGGTGAAATCCACAACTAAAACTGCAATGCGAGTCTATTTCTGCACGGAAAAAAATCATAAAGTGTACTTGAGATTAGTGTTATTTCATACACTTTGCTGATACCGTAATACAGAAAAACCGCACATATTCTGCAACAGGTACAGGTGGCCTAAGGCCCCTTTCACACGAGTTTTCCGCACGGGTGAACTTTTAGCATCCGCACTGAATCCTGACACATTCATTTCAATGGGTCTGTGTACATGAGCGTTTTTTTTCACTCATCAGTTCTGCGTTGTGCGAAAAACGCAGCATGTTCTATATTCTGCGTTTTTCATGCAGCCCTGGTCCCATAGAAGTAAATGGGGCTTCAGTGAAAAACGCATTGCATCTGGAAGTAAGTGTGGATACAATGCGTTTTTCACTGACGGTTGCTAAGAGATGTTGTTTGTAAACCTTCAGTTTTTTATCACTCGCGTGAAAAACTCATCAAAACGCATCGCACCCGCGCAGAAAAAACTGAACAACTGAACGCAATCGCAGACAAGACAAAACTGACTGAACTTGCTCGCAAAATGGTGTGAGTTTCCCTGAACGCCCCCTGAACGCTTCCGGACATAATCCATCACATTCATGTGAAAGAGGCCTTAGGCTCCTTTCATTACGAGCATGACAGATTAGGTCTAGATGTGTTTGGTGAAACGCTCACCATTTTGCAATCATGTTCAGTCAGTTTTGTCTATGATTGCGTTTAGTTGTTAAGTTTTTTCTGCGTGGCTGCAATGCACTTTTGATTAGTTTTTCACGCTCGTGATAAAAAACTGAAGGTTTACAAACAACATCTCTTCGCAACCATCAGTAAAAAACACATTGCATCCGCACTTGCTTGCAAATGAAATGCCTTTTTCACTGAAGCCCCATTCACTTCTATGGGGCCAGGGCTGCGTGAAAAATGCAGAATATAGAACTTGCTGCGTTTTTTTTCAAGCAACGTAGACCCATTGAAATCAATGGGTCAGGATTCAGTGCGGGTGCTATGCGTTCATGTCACGCATTGCACCCCCCTGGAAAACTCACTTATGTGAAAGGGGCCTAACAGTTGATAATTTAGGTGCCGTTGGAGGGGAGGAGCGCAGGCACCAAAGCAAAGTTATTTGCTCACATGTGAAAGGGCCGCGTTCGCCTTCATTGTATGGGGAAGAGGTACCTATATCAGCTGGAGTCACCCATCTACTCAGGGGATTTGCCCTGTAGTACAACAGAAGGTAAGGAAAGGCCATGCCCCCTAGGTACGGTTTTAAAATCAATAATCTATGTGGGAGAAAGAACGCTTGAGGTAAAACTGTCAGGGCTGGGATACACAGATAAGGGGTAAGTGATCCCTAAGCTTAATCCCAACTCCTATCCCTGCCTATTGCCCGCTCAGGCTAACCCCTGAGCCGACAACCTGAAGACTGGAAATACACTAACAAAAGTGTGGGGGATGGGAAGACAAACAAGACAGACAAACAAGAACCAAATGGGTAGTCAGGTAGCCGCGTCAAAACCAGGAGAGTACGTCAGGAACAAAATCAGCAAGCAGAGAGAAGTAGTCAAAAACACGCCAAGGGTCAAAGAACATAAAGAGTCTAAACTGCAGAGCAAGAATGTCAAACCAGGTAGTAGCAAGGAAACTCCAAACACAGGCAGCTAGGTAAAAGTTAGAGGGCCTTAAATACCTAGCAGACCAACCCAACCAGCTGACTGGGAGGAGAAAGCAAGGAGCAAAAACTTAAATCATGAGATACCAATGAACAGAAAATAAACAGACACTATATTGCTCACGTTTTCCGGCGACCAGTAACAGGCCGTGAGCGAGAGTGCGCACCAGCCACGTCCCTGGCACTTATGACCGTTGCGCGTGTCCCCTGCCTGGGACGCGCATCCACAGCCAGAGACCGCCGGCTGGAGGAGTAGCCTGCCGAAATAGCGGACGAAGCCTGACCCCGGGCAACCACCTCGCCACCAGAGTCAGGGGCAGGACCAGCAGAACGGGTGCAATGACTGCCGGTCCTGACAAAAACACATCTAAACCGTTTGAAGGACGTATAGAAACTAGGGAAGAATATAGGTCTTCAGGTAATTTTTTCTGCCTGTCCAAGACGCAAAAGGTAGTTTGAAAGATTCCAGATGGATCTGTAGTTTACAAATTAAGGTTACATAGTTAGCAGAGAATAATTTGGTAGGATCTTTAGTTACGAAAACGCCAATATATTTAAAGAGAACCTTTCACCACTCCTGACATGCCTGTTTTAATAGCTTCCCCGTGTAATAACAAGTCTGGAACATCTATTCTTATGTCTGTATGTTGTGCCATTCCTTTATTATTTCTACTAGAAGTTATGAAGTCTGCAGTAAGGGTACAGAGGGGAGGTAACCAGTTGGGGTGTGTACCTGCACAGTCTCACTCTATCCAATCAGTGCTGCCATTTTCAGACTGTGCAGGTACACACCCCCAACTGGTTACCTCCCCTCTGTACCCTTACTGCAGACTGCAAGCAATTCATTCATAACTTCTAGTAGAAATAATAACGGAATGGCACAACATAGAGACATAAGAATAGATGTTCCAAAATTGTTATTACATGGGGAATGCATGAAGCTATTAAAACGGGCGTGTCAGGAGTGGTGAGAGGTCCTCTTGAATCTGATAGTCTGGCAAATTGTTATTGTTATGTATTGTTATTTAACTGCAAAAAAATAAAATTGGGGGTCAGTCAGCACATCCCAGTGCACAGGTGCATGTCGCCATGGCTGAACGCACAAAAACAAAAAACTAAATGCAACAGTACTACGCAAACACAAATAAGAAGGTCAATACAAGTTTGCCAGACTCACTATAGAAAATGTAAAATACTAATGCTGCGCTATAAATGTGAGATTCTTTGCAAATATCTTTAGTACAAATTTATTTGTGTCCGTCTGCCGGCGTCAAGGCGATCTCTGTAAGACGGGAACTTAACACTAAATAACACATTCACTGGTGCCAAACTGGCCTTTAATACATTCAGGGAATGCAGGTTTCACATGCATGCTGAGCCCACACTATTATATACCTTTTTCATACCTCCCAACTTTGTAAACAAATAAAGAGGGACATATTTTGCGGCAATTTTTTTTCCGCACTAGGCCATGACTCTAACTCCCCCCAAACCTAATCCCACCCAGTCCCCTTACTGCCCACAGTCCCAGTTATGTGCCCCCATTAATATGCTCAGCTGTGCCCCCAGTAATATGCCCTGTTATTTGCCCCCAGTAATATGCCCAGCTGTGCCCCCAGTAATATGTCCAGAGGTATGGAGAGCCTGCAGGGGGTACGGAGGGATGACTGATGAAGCAGTGAGCTGATGCCGGCTCTCCGGACGGACACAGGGACAGCTGCCAGAAGCTGGGACATACCTCCCCCGTACCGGGACAGCGGGACAGCCACTGGAACGTGGACGGTTGGGAGGTATGCTCTTTGGTGCCTCACTCGCCTCCTTTTTTTTTCAGGGAATGAATTTAATGGAGACCACTGTGTCACCATAAGAGATATCATATAGTGTGGACTCGGCATGCATGTGGAACCTGCATTCCCTGAATTTAATGAAGGCCAGTATGGCAGCAGTGAATGTGGCAGACAGACACAAATAATTTTGTACAAAATCAGTTTGCCAAGAATCTCACATTTATGATGCAGCATTAGCATTTTACATTTTCTATAGTGAGTATGGCACTGTTGTATTTAGTTGTTATTTAACCCAATAGCCCTTTTTTTTTTCCTCCCCATGTTCCAATGGCCATAACTTTTTAATTTTCCGTTCATATAGCCATAAGAGATCTTATCGTTTGCTTGTTAAGTTGTATTTTTTAAGAGCACCATTTAATTTACCATGTCTGTTACTGGAAAACTGGAAAAATTCTTTGTGTGGGGTTAAATTGAAAACAAACAAAAACACACAATTATGCCAATGTTTTTGAGGTTTTAACACCACAGCGTTCACTGTGCTCTAAAAATGACATGACATTCTTATTCTGCGGCTCAATACGAATACAGTGTTACCAAACTTGTATAGGTTTCTTTTTGCTTTACTACTTTTTTAAAAAAAAAAATAAAAAACTTTGAAAAAAAATCAAAATTTTCTTTGCATTGCCATGTTCTGACAGCCATAGCTTTTTTAGATTTCCATCCACAGGGCTTGTTTTTTGTGGGACAAACTGTAGTTTTTATTGGTACCATGTTCGTGATACGTACGACTTTTTGATCATTTTTGTTCAATTTTTTTTTTTGGGGGGGGGGGGACAAAAAAATGGCAAATCATGTGTTTTTTTTTCCATTACAGCATTCACTGCATAGAAATTTTTAACAATATTTTAATAGTTCAGACATTTTCAGACGTAGCGATACCTGATATGTTTATTTTTCAATTGTTAATATATTTTTATATGTCAAATAGGGAAAGGGGATTGATCTAAACTTTTAATATTTTAATGGGTTTTTTAATATATTTTTGTGGGAAAAGGTTCAGTAAAACTTGCTATTTTTACATTTACATCTGCACCCCTGTGAATACCCATTGGTACAGGGAGGAGGTGTTATCAGTGACTGACAGCTATCTGTTATGTATACTAAGGGTCCATTCACACGTCCGCAACTGTTTTGTGGACCGCAAATGGCCAGGACTATTATAGAAATGCCTATTCTTGTCCGTGGCTGCGGACAAGAATAGGACATGGTCTATTTTTTTGCGGGGCCGTGGAACGGAAGTGCGGATGCGGACAGCACACAGTGTGCTCTCCGCATCTTTTGCGGCCCCATTGAAAATTTAAGGGGACTGCACGGGTTCCACAAAATTGCGGAACGGATGCGGACCCATTTTGCGGACGTGTGAATGGACATATACACACAGTTCTGTCAGTCACTGATAACCCCCCTCCTCTACCAATAGATATTTACAGAAGGTAGAAAAAGAGATATGAATGTATAAATGACAGATTTTACTGAATCTTCTCCCATAAAACTATATATCAATCTGCTCCGCTTCTCCTGCTCTATAAATTGGTGCTGTCAGATTGCATTGCATTTTTTGGTGAGAGATTCTCTTTAAATCTGTACCCTTGTCAGGTCTCTGGCCCCTCAGCGTGGCATCCCTTGCTCCTCGCTGGCCACGAGGGGCAGGGTGTCAACCCCGGGGTTCACATCCAGTAAGGGTTCGCGTTTCATGCGTGCATGTCATTCTATGAGACGCACTACACGTCCTGGTATTGCTGGGAGACGGGACGCCGTCATTCCCAGCGCTGACGCTAGCCAGGGGTCCCGGGACGCCGGGGCTCCTAGCATCAGCTGTTGCCAGAAAACCACTACCACTTTATTTCCTGAGTCAGGGAGGTGGTGGGAGGTTTTCTCATTTTCACCCACTCAGTCTTCACCTGAGCTTCCTTGGCCTGAGGGTGGAGATTGGGTGTGATGTCAGCAATGTCATGTGATCCCAGGAGGGCCATTTAAACTAGCTGTTTGCTCTCACACGTTGCTGATTATTTCAGTTACTTTCAGTGCTGGAACGAAGCTATCTGGTGAGTGTTTCTCTTTGGTTATCTGCTTCAGCTTTGGTACTGGTGTTCTGCTGGTTCTCGTGTCCTGGTTTATGTTTTGACCTTGCTCTTGTCTCTAACCATTACACTGCATTTATCTCCCAGTACCCTCTGGTAGTTTTTGCCCAACCGTGGTTGGTGTGCCCAGCCACCTCGCTACTGGCACCTGGGAAGGGCTCTGCATAAGCCCCCCTTCCTGCTGGAAGCGGGTGAAGAGTACCCCGGCCCTCAAGGGTGTTCAGAGCGCGACGGCTTGTGCAAAGCGTGTCTGGTACGCCGCATTTGCTGACCACCAGTTCGGCTTAGTTGCATAGCCTTACAACCCCTAAGCAGGAAATTACAGACAAGAACCTTTTTTTTTTTTTTTTTTTTTTTTTTAATTATTTTTATTTTCCCAATACAGAATACAAAACACATTCCAACAAATCAGAATAAATACAAAACATGCAAAACCCTCCCCCCCACCCACCTCTAATACCCTACCTCATATTTTGAAATCCATCTGTTCCAAGTTTCCTCAAATTCCTTTACCTTCCCTTGTTGTATGTATATGAGCTTTTCACACATGATTGAAAAATTTGAGTACATAATCCATTTGTGTAAAGAGGGTGCCCTTACCGAAATCCAATCTCTCGTTATACACTTTCTAGCATAGAACAATAATTTTTTCACCGCTTCTTCCTTACCCTTTTCTCTCCTTAACTCAAACCGACCTAATATACATAGACTTATTTCTGGTATTATTTTAACCCCCACACATTCATTAATCATCTCGCATACTCTCTCCCAATATCTACAGATATACCGACAGGTCCACATCACATGTATATCATCTGCCTTATCCATGCCACATCTTATGCATTTACTATTTTGTCCCGGATAATATTTCCCTATTTTTTTAGGAGTTATATATAAACGTTGGACGATGAAAAACTGCGATGTTCTCTGTATTGCACTTTTTGAGACTTTCTTAATATCCCTATATATGGTCAGCCACTGACTGGGGTTTCTTAAGTTTACCACTCCTTCCCATTTCCCCGGAGTAGGCATAGGAGATTTAACCAATTTCTGTCTCATTAACAGTTTGTATAACTGAGACATCACCTTTTTGGTAATTTTCCCTTTCATTACCATAGCTACAACCTGTGGGGTAGGGTCTACTCCTATATATTCTTTTTCCCTCTTCAGAGCATAAAATAATTGTAAATAAAAAAAATTATATTTATACATTTGTTCTTCTGTTATTCCTAACCCTTCTTTTGTTCTTAATTTCTGGTTTTCAAACAACTGTCCCCATTGATATATCCCCAACTGCTGCCAGCATGCCTGTTCAATTTTATTTATTTCTGGGAGGTGATGATTCCCCCAAATTGGGGTAAAATCCATCCCGCTTTTAACCCCAAATATCCGTTTTATTTTTTGCCATACTGAGTCCATTAATTTCAGGGTCTGCGGTTTATCATACTTTTTCCCCTTAATTTTACCCATTTCCAAAATTTCATATATGCTATTTTTAGCTAGTTCTTTATCTATGCATCTCAAAATTTCCTTATTAGTTTGATTCCCCTCCCAATCCATTAAGTACTTTAACTGAGCCGCTAAAAAATAGCTTTGCATATCTGGTATGGCCAGACCCCCTTCTCCTTCCGGATATTTTAAATATTACAATTTCATTCTTGGCTGTCTACCTCTCCAAACCAATTCCCTGAACAGACTATCAATTAATTTAAAAATTTTATCATTTATCATTATCGGGGAATTGCTCATTGGTAGTAGGCACATCTTAATTAACGCTATCCTTCCAGCCACAGATAATGGCATATTTTTCCATATATGTACTTTTTTCCTAATTTTTGTTAACAATGGGGTCACATTCTGTTCAACATATTTCTCTAAATTGTTGGAAACAATAGTCCCTAAGTACTTAAAGGTCTGATCTGGGTTTATGATTTTAAGTTCTCTATTTCCAGCCAATCTAGCCTCATCTATACATAACATTGCCGATTTGGACCAATTTATTGTAAGCCCTGCATACCTTCCATACTCCTCAAAAGTTTGCAAAGTATGATCAAGTGATGACTGGGGATAAACAGTAAAATATCAGCGTATAGAGATATTTTCTCCTCGGCTGCCCCATAGCGGAATCCTTCTATGTTTTGATTATTTCTAATCAAGCATGCAAGGGGCTCTATCGCCATAGCAAATATCAAAGGGGACAGAGGACACCCTTGTTTTGAACCTCTGCACATCTTAAAAGGTCTTGAAGCTTCTCCATTAATTAACACTCTGGCTATTGGATCCTTATACAGGAGTTTAATCCAGTCGATAAAATATCCCCAAACCTAAAATATTTCAGCACCTTCCATATATAACACCACTCTAGTGTATCAAAGGCTTTCGTTGCATCGAGCGCTAAAACTGCTCTTTCTCCAGAGTTTGTGGGAGTTGCTTGAATATTTATAAAAAGCCGTCTGATATTATTCGATGTACCGCAATTTGGCATGAATCCTGACTGAGCCCTATGAATGATTTTACGTATCACTTTCCTCAACCATGTAGCCAGAATACCCGCCAAAATTTTCACATCGGTATTGATCAGAGCAATTGGGCGATATGAATCCATTCTAGTGTCATCTTTATCTGATTTCAAAATTAAGGTAATTAGTGCCTCTCTCATGGTGGGGGGGGCAATCGTCCTTGACTTTTAGAGTAGTTCCAAACCTCCAGCAATTCTTCCCTTAGCTCCTCTCTATATTTTGCATAGACTTCTTACGGCAGGGCGTCTATACCTGGGGCTTTTCCCTTCTTAATATTATCCAAAGCCCCATTTATCTCTTGTAGGGTAATAGGGCTATCTAACATTTTCCTATCCCTATCAGATAGTTTTGGTAGATGAATCTTATTGATATAATTTTCTATCTCCCTGTCGTCTTTTCTTTGTTTACTCGCATATAATTCCTCATAGTATATTGCAAACTCCTCTAATATCTCCTCCTGGGAGCTACATATGCCTCCTTTTTTGCCTATTATTTTACATATTCTAGAGTTATATGTTTGGTTAGCTATCAGGGACGCCAGTGTCTTACCCGGGATTCCAGCTTCCAGGAGATACCTTTTATTGTGTGAATCTATCTTTTTTTTTTTTTTTTTTTTTTTTGAATCGGTTTTTTTTTTTGCATTAACCTGGAGCGTATTTCTATAAATCTCCATTTCATTTACCCTTTTTTTTTTTTATTCTTATCATTAGGGGCAGCTAGATACCTAATCTCCGCTTCCTGAATACCATCTATCATTTTAGCCATTTTATTTCTATCCTGTTTTTTAACACGTGCAATCTCCCTTATATAAATACCCCTAAAGTAGGCCTTAAATGTTTCCCAAACCACCGCAGTGTCTACTGTTCCCTTATTTACCGCAAAAAAATTGGTAATCTCTTGTTTTATTTTTACTATTTGCCCTACAGATTCTAACCAATAATTATTTAATTTAAACCTAAACATTTTTTTTTCCCTTTATATCTTTAATAGTGGGTGTATGATCCGACACCCCTCTAACCTCATACTTAACTTTTGTGAGAAAACTCTGTGCTTCTTTATTTGTTAATATCATATCTATTCTAGAAAGTGTCGTGTGTCTTAGAATAACAAGAAAACGTTTCCTTATCCCTATTATTCACCCGCTACACATCTACCAATCCAAATTCTGCTAGTAATAATTGCAAATTATTCCTTTTGTGTAATCTAAGTGCATTCTTACCTTTCCCTTTTACATCTTTCCCATGGTCAACCACAGCATTCATATCCCCGGCCAATAAAAATGCACTATCTTGATTGTCATCTAGATAGCCTTTAATGTATATAACACCTCCGAAGAATGCGGGGGCGGTATATACACATTAGCAATTATCCAGATTCTGTCCCCTATAATACATTTTAGAAAAATATATTGCCCCTTCCTGTCTGTGACATTTTCAATCACCTTTACATTCAAATCTTTGTGAATCAAAATGGACACTCCCCTTGCATATGATGAATAGCATGTTAGGCCAAGGAGCCCTTTTTAAATAATAAAGTGACTCTGCCCTAAGACAGAGCCACCGGGGATCACTGGACTCAGATCCTGAGTCACCCGAGCAGGGCAACCCAGGAACCAAGCAGCCGGAAAGGCAAGCTCCCGAAGGAGGACAGAGGATGAGCCCCAATGCCTGGAAGGCAAATGCGCACAAGCACTCAATTCGCTCCAGTCTGGGACCAGCACAGGATACCCAGCTCTAAATCGGACCACGTGTGCCGAGTTCCGCGCCTCCCGAGGGAGGTTGCAGCCCAACACACAATGTGGCCTCCAAACACACACACAACTCCTGCCTAGACCACAGACTGCACCTAGTGTGCAACCAAGGTCCTAGTCACGAAGCAGAGCGACCGGGACTCTAGCTTTAGCAAAGCAACAACAAGGCACCGGCGCCTGCTGCCAATACTGAGGGGTTTTTATAGTGAAGCAACCAATTAACAGGGCGGTGCTTCCTGTGCAGGACTGGCGGATGTGACATCACCTGTAGCCTCGAAGTATGGGCACATGATCACTTCCTGGCGGAAGTGACATCACAGGCGGGATCAAGGTCAGAGCTTATGACCACTTCCTGTGTCTGAACCAAAACACAGCGTCTTAAAGCGTCAGCATCGTAATTAGACTACAAGCGCGCGCGTGCACGGCGTCTGTGCCCGCGCCTTACATAGCAGGCATGATATTGCATTCCTATCCATTTCCATTTCAATGAACTCACTTTGTCCTCAATAAAATGTGTCTCCTGTAGACATATAATAGCCGGTAAAACGTTCCCCAAAAGATCTGCCACCATCTTCTTTTTCAACCTGTCCCCCAACCCTCTTACATTCCATGACACAATTTTCATCAAACCCTAAAACACAGATTCAAACCCACATACTTAGGACTGAGGAAAACACGGATAGTATCTACTCACTAATACCAAAATTAGTACCTTCCCTCCCCTCCCCCAAAACCCACTAAATAGCCCATCTGCAGGTGAAAAAACAGCACCTTCCAGATGCGCTTCTTTTCTAGCATCCCGCCACTGCCGCTCAGGTTATTTACAACATTTACTACTGACTATAACCGACAGAGATATAGTAGATCTTATCAGGACCCTTTTAAAAAATGCCCGAGACTCTTTATTTTATTTGTGCTTTTTTTCAGATTCTTCTCAATCAATTCCTGCGTTTCTTCCGGGCTTAGAAAAAACAGTACCGTGTCCTTCCAGACCACCCGCAGTTTTGCCGGGTACATCATAGAATAAATAATCTATTATCTCTTTAAAAAATTTTTACGTCCGAGAAACACAGTCTTTCCTTTTGTGTATCAGCTGCATAGTCCGAAAAAAACATAATATTGGTTCCATTATATTCTATCTTTTCCATCTTCCTTACTTTCTGAAGTACAGCATCTCGGTCACTAGATGACAAAAACTTAATTATCACTGACCTGGGGCGTCCCCCTGGGATATATGTTTTTGTAATTACCCTATGGGCCCTTTCCAAAAAACGTGAGACAGAGAACTCTCCAAAGATATCAGTTAACCACTTTTGCATAAATCCAGCCATATCATTATCTTCCACCCCTTCTGGTAGGCCTATGCATCTAAGGTTAGCTCTTCTTGATCTATTTTCTAGATCTACTAATTTTAGACCCATTGTTCTCCTTTTTTAGGTTGTCAATTTCTACTTTTAATTTCCACATTTCATCTTCTACATCCGATATTCTGTTTTCTGCTGTCTCCATTCTATCTTTATGTATTTGCACTTCATTACGTAGGAGATTAATCTCCTCCCTGACATTGCTTATCTGCATAGTCACTTCTCCTATGGCACGATTACACGATTTTATCTCTGCCAAAATATCCGCCAGCGTGGGAGATTCCTGTGCCTCCGCTTTTCCCATAGGGTCTTCCTCAGTATACAACACTGCACTCATCTCTTCTTGGTCAGTTACAGAGACATTAACAGCCCCCTGGGAGCTTTCTTTATTTTCCAGAGCTTTAGCACTGTCTTTACCTTTCTGTTTTTTTTGATGCTGCATATTGGGGGAGGCTGACAAAGCAAATTTACTTAGCTTTTCAGCTGTATTTTCTCTACCTTTTTCTCATTTTTAAAATTAGATACTGGTGAGGAGTTAACACTATTATTTTTGCTGGACCTCTTATTGGCATTAGAGCTCAGCATCTCTGCTAATACCTATCAGAGACATTTTTTTTTTTCCCCTTTTGGCTTAATGTATGTCCAATCGTCCAAACATGCAATAAAGTGCAAAGTTCTCCAGCAGTAAGTTACATAAGCTTTGTCCTACCAGATTTTCTAGGGTTTTCAATGGCCACTTCTTGATATCCGGCTGCAGAGTTCCATATGTCAATAGATATTCTGATATGGCAGGAGAGAAAAAGGGAGATATTACCATCAGGTCAGCGCTCTTAAAAGGCCAGCTACATTCAATCCTCGCTCTTCTTTAGAGGTTAGCTGATTCCCTGGAGCCAGCATCCGTCTCTCCCCCTCCATCAGGCACGCATGGCCCACGTCTCCGGTCTTGACCACTCTAAACCGCGGCTCCCAGCGTGGATACCTCACTCCTGACCCTCCACTCCGGCAGCAGTATTCCAGCGTCGTCGTCCCCCAGCACGTCGCCCCTCCGATCTCCACCTCGGGGACGCCAGTCAGCATACACGGCCCGCTAGGGTCAGCGTCGGCACAGTCTCATTCAGCAATGGCGCGGCGGTCGTGGCGCATGATGTCAGCAACACGCGTCACGTCTCATGCTCCCCCCTGACAGACAAGAACCTTATTGCCAGCCTTAGATTCTGCAAAGACTTTGGAGAGATAGAGGGGCTGAGTACTACAACCTCCATCCATGCTTATAGCCCATCCATCTCTATCTTGGAAGATTTGCACTGTGAATTGTTTAGAACTTGGCCTGGTTACTGACTCTATCACCATTCACTGGCCGTAGCACCTACATTTCCTGCCATACAACACTTATAACATCAAGGGCACCCTAACTGCTGTCAGACAGGAGCCCCAACGACATGATGTGCCCTGAGGGAAGAAAAGGTGCACCTTCCTATCACTGCCCTGGCCCTAGGGGGCGTCGTTGTCAGGGCCTAAGACTTGTTTGGCTCACAGCTGTCTCCCCTGATCACCCCTATAAACATGGGGGAGGGGGCATCACATTTGTATCATTGAAATGTCTCCTGCCTGGTCAAGCTGATAATTTAGGCCAAGAGTTATGTAAATGATTGGTTTTTTTTTCCATTAGTCAAAATATAACAACTGAGCAACTTTTACAGGATGTTAATAATTGTTAGACTCCAAAAACTTAGTAAAAAACATTATTTCTGTACTTTGTGTTACAGAACATGGAGGCGCCCGCATTGTATCTGGGTCTCTTCGTTCTCATCTTTCTTCTAATTTTAACATGGAGGATGCACAGGAGACGGCTCTCTTTGCCTCCTGGACCAACCCCTCTGCCCTTTGTGGGGAACCTGTTTCAAGGAAGTTTTTTACTTTATGAGTCTTACCTCAAGGTAACCTGACTTGCATCCTAATGTATTTTTATAGGTGGGTTGTTGTATATTCTCATCTTGGTAGAACATAAAAGAAGTAGATGTCATTTGCTATGGAGGGTCTAATGAAGCTCTATGGTGGCCCTGAGCCATACCATGCAGGGAGCCTGAAATCTGACACCATCACAACAATATACTCTGCATATTATCGAAGATAAGGTGATGTATGCCGCTATATGGTGGGGGCACTTGGGGCAATTGTAACCTTTATCTACCTAATAAAGTGAACTTCAGAGGCTAACGGCCCTTTTAGACGGGCCGATGTGTCTCCCTGCCCGAGCGCCGATCAGCGATATCGGCGCTCATGCAGGGAGCCTTTACACGGCCCGATGAATCGAGCGCCGGGCCGCACGAGTGATCGCTGTATCACTCGTGCGGCCGGGAAGCTCCATACTGTCAGGCGCACATCGCCTGTTTACACAGGCCGATGTGCGCCCGACAGATTGGATCTTTTGTACAAACCAAAAGATCCAATCAGCCGACGAACGAGCGTTTTGCTCGTTCGTCGGCTGATTAGGGACACTTTTACACGGGCCGATAATCGGCACTAGCGTTCCTAGGAACGCTTTTTCGGCCGATAATCGGCCCGTGTAAAAGGACCTTAACATTGTAATCATTCACTAGGGAGTCTTTACATTAGTACTGAAGAGTACTGTCTGCACTAATTGGGCAACGCAAAAAGTACAAGTATCTTGGTCTTGGCCACACTCTTCCACTCGTATAAATCGGAAGGCAATGAGCAAGTAAGAAAAAAGAAATTAAAGGAGTGCTTTTTGTTGAATATATAGTATCTCAGCCTCCTTTCCCTTTAATACCAGACACAAGCTATAGACAGTTGCGGTATTCTTAGAGGTCAGTCCTTACTGAAAGGATTATTTGTCCCTTGTGTGGTATGTTTGGGCCCGAATTATGATGGTGGAAAGACTTTGGAAGACACAGGTGAAACAGGAGCAAAAATGACTTAACTGTTCACAAATGAAGTAGCTTGAAGCTTCTCCATTGTGTTCAACTGTATCTGCGTCCTGAGAGTGCAGGTGCAGTTCAGATAGGGATATGCGGCATCCTTCCCAGCACAGCGCCCAAAATTTTGGACTGTCCAGCCAGATCTGTGGGCACTAGCTTAGTTCTCTCACTTGTTGCCCACTGTTAGGTCACTGGTCCCTGCCACTATCCTGCTACTTAACCATGCTGCCCGGCATCCTCCCGGCTAGGTGCTGTCTCCATTGCACCAGTCTCTATTCCTGCTAGCATGCTAACCTGGGACTTCTCAAAGGGCCAGAGAACAAATCATTCCCCAACCAATAGAAAGGGCCCTTGAGTATATAGGGAATCCTGTCAATGTAGTCCTGTCTAAAGTCCTGTCTAAAGCCCACACTCCGGGAAGATATAAGTGAGGGACATGAAGATGTGGAGTCACTGTGGGTAGAAATAAATGGAACCAAATACAATAATAAAATACTAATAGGAGTTTATTATAAACCACCTAATATACCAGAGTCCACAGAAAATCTACTTCTAAACGAAATAGACGAGGTGGCAAATCATAATGAGGTCGTTATTATGGGGGACGTCAACTACCCAGATATAGACTGGGAAACTGAAACCTGTACATCTCATAAAGGAAACAGGTTCTTGGAAATAACTAGAGATGAGCGAGCATGCTCGTCTGAGCTTGGTGCTCGTTCAAGCATTACGAGCATTACATGCTCAAGGAAATGGCATCTCCCGCATTTTGAATTTTTGGCGCCTATAAACTCAGCCAATCACAAGCCAGGAGACTCTGCTGTACACCCAGCATCACGTGGGGCCCTTACATGTTGATAGCAGGGGTTGGCTGGCCTGATCAGGTGACCCTGGAATATACTAGTGACTGCCCGCGGTGCTCGGCTCAGATGCTGTCTGGATGTCGTTAGGGATAGAGCTGCTGCGTTTCAGGGAGAGTGTTAGGGCCTGGATTTAGTTCTCTATTAGGCAGGAGTGATCTCAAAAGAACCCAACAGCCCTTCTAAGGGCTACAAGACATTTCTTTTTGTCTCCTGGCTGGGCTGGCTGGCACTAGTAGTACAGCTATCACCATATAGAACACATTTTTTTTTTTTTTTATTGTTTTATCTCAGTGATACAAATCCATTTCATACAGCAGTGTGGAACCATTCTGTGTGTCACAGTTCAGCTGTCCAGTCACCACAAAGCACAATCTGTATTTTCTGTCCAGGTGACACATTCTGTACGTCATGTAATTAAAAAAAGGTCTTTTGCTCTCACTGATACAGCTACATTACAAAAATCTCTGTGCGACATTTATCTGGGTTGCACTTAAGCAGACCAAGTCTGCCTAATCTAATAGTTTCCGTGTAATTGCTCCATACTGCACGGTACGTAATAACATACGTAATTTAGCTTTAACTTATCCACCTATATACAAACCACAATCCGTATTTTCTATCCAGGTGACACATTCTGTACGTCACGTAATTAAAAAAGGTCTTTTGCTCTCACTGGGCGTGGGCATTCAATTACTGCAGGGGGCAGAGGTCGTGGTCCTGGGCAGGGTGAGACAGTACCTGCTGATGAGGGAGCAGGGGAACGCGGCAGAGCTACACTCCCTAGCTTCATGTCTCAACTTACAGGGACACGTGATAGAGGACTGTTGAAACCACGACACTGTGAACAGGTGATGTCGTGGATTGCGGACAATGCTTCAAGTAATTTGTCCACCACTCAGTCTTCCACGCAGTCCACCCACGTTACCCAAGGGAGCACTCCTCTGGCTCCTCCACCTCAACCTCCTTCCCCCCCAGTCTGCCCCCTCCCAGGAAAATTTTGAATGCGATCCGGCATACTCTGAGGAACTGTTTTCTGGACCCTTCCCAGAGTCACAAACCACTTCTCAGGTTGCTGCTGACCTCTTTCCCGATGCCCAAGTTTTCCAACTGTCGCAGTCTGGGTGATGATGACATTGTTGACTTAGTGGAAGAAGTGTGTAAAGAGGTGTCGGACGATGAGGAAACACGGTTGTCAGACAGTGGTGAAGTTGTTGTCAGGGCAGGAAGTCCGAGGGGGGAGCAGACTGAGGAATCGGAGGATGACGAGGTGACTGACCCAAGCTGGGTTGATAAGCCGAGTGAAGACGAGTGCAGAGCGATTGTAGACTGCCAGATGTCAACTTCCACCAGAACTGGTAGTCAGGTCACTCAGATTCCTCAAGTCTACAATGAGGAGTGGACGTGGATGTCTGATATCTGCCAGGTGTTGAGCAACTTTGAGGAGTCAACACAGATGGTCAGCGGCGATGCCGCCATTATCAGCCTCACCATCCCGCTGCTTTGCCTGTTGAAAAACTCACTGCTCAGCATCAAGTCGGATGCTTTGCGCTTGTCACAAGAGACGGTGGAGGAAGATACGTCGCTTGATAGCCAGAGCACCCTCCGGTCTGTTTCTCAGCGCGTATCGGAGGAGGGGGATGAGGAAGAGGAGGAGAATGTCTGCGAGACAGAAGAGGGTACCAGTGCTCAGTCAGGTACAAGCAGAACCTTTCCACTCTCATCCCTGTAGAGGAAAGGAGTATGAGAGTGAATCAATATCAACAGGCCCTGGTGCACAAGCTGAAACAATCCTTTCCATCTGACGCCGCTAGCGGCAGAGGGCGTGGTTCTGTGGGCCAAGTAGCCTGGGAGAGGACGCGAGCAGGCAGCTTGTCCAGCACTGGCAGGGGAACGCTCTCCAAGGCCTTTGCAAGTTTTATGTCACCCCAGCAAGACACTGTCACCTGTCCCCAAGATGGTGAGGGAGTACCTAGCTGACCATACCAACGTCTGGACCGATCACCCTGCTCCATACAACTACTGGGTTTCAAAGCTGGACACGTGGCCTGAACTGGCGCTGTACGCCTTGGAGGTGCTGGCCTGCCCTGCCGCTAGTGTGTTGTCAGAGCGGGTATTCAGTGCAGCTGGTGGCATCATCACCGATAAGCGTACACGCCTGTCAACTGACAGCGCTGACAGGCTGACGCTTATTAAAATGAACAAAGCCTGGATTTCACCGGAATTCAAATCTCTTCTGGGGGAAAGCAGCTAAAGATTAACATTACTTATGTATCCGATTCCTCTTCTCTACTCCTCCTACTCCTCCTCCTCCTTGTCGTCTTTGCCTAACGCTGACCCAAAAAACATAATTTTTTAGAGGTCCAACTGGCACTCTTTTACCACAATTTTTACGGAGGTCCACCTACAGGCCCTCTCTCCAAACAATTTTTACGGAGGTCCACCTACAGTTGGGTGCTTCCCTAACATTTGATGGGCATGTGCCTCGCCTTTCTTGGTCTGGGTGAGCACAATTGCCATGAGGGTAACCACCAGGCTGTTGCCTGAGAATTTGGGTTAATGGTGGGATTAGGCAGCCTCAGAGGCATCCATGCATGCTGCCCCTGCTGTTTCCAGTCCATTTCCGTGGTGTTTCCATCATTTTCTGAGGTTTCCAGGTTTTCACCCAGCCTTCCCTAGGCAGAGCTTTGGTCCCCTGCAAAAATGCTCGAGTCTCCCATTGACTTCAATGGGGTTCGTTACTCGAAACAAGCACCCGAGCATCATGAAAAGTTCGTCTTGAATAACGAGCACCCGAGCATTTTAGTGCTCGCTCATCTCTAGAAAGAACCAAAGACAATTACCTTTCCCAACTGGTTTAGGACCCAACTAGTGGGACGGCCATACTGGACTTAGTATTAACCAATAGGCCTGAAAGAACAACAGATGTGCAGGTTGGGGGACACCTGGGAAATAGTGACCATAATATAATAACCTTCAAATTGTTATTCAAAAGAGTGTTCCTTCAGGGAGGAACAAAATACCAAACTTCAAAAAAGCTAAATTTAGCAAACTAAGAGAGGCCATAGGCCTAACTAACTGGGACAAAATCTTCAAAAATAAAAATACAGCCACAAAATAGGATATTTTTAAAAGCATCCTAATATATAATTGTGAGAGGTACATACCTTATGGGAAAAAATGTTAAGAAACAAGAAAAAACCAATGTGGATAAATAGAGCTGTAAAGAAACCAATAAATGACAAAAAGAAAGCATTTAAATCACTAAAACAGGAGGGTGGTGAGGAAGCATTGAAAAACTATAAGGAAAAAAATAGAATATGTAAAAGACAAATAAAAGCAGCCAAACTAGAGACCAAGAGATTAATTGCCAAAGAGAGCTAAACTAACCCTAAAATGTTCTTTAATTATATAAATGTTAACAAGTATAAACCTGAACGTGTCGGCCCCTTACAGAGTAATGAGGGGGGAGTTGCAAAGAGCGATGAGGAGAAAGCAAAGCTATTAAATATTTTTTTCTTCACTGAGGAAAATAAACTATCAGATGAAATACAGAATATAAAAGTAAATTCCCCATTAAAAGTGCCCTGTCTGACCCAGGAAAAAGTAGAGCTGCGTCTTAAAAAGATTAAAATAGACAAATCGCCAGGACTGGATGGCATACACCCCTGTATCCTAAGAGAATTAAGTAATGTCATAGCCAGACCCTTATTTCTGATATTTAAGGACTCTATACTGACAGGGAGTGTTCCAGAGGATTGGCACATAGCAAATGTGGTGCCAATATTCAAAAAGGGTCCAAAAACAGAGCCTGGGAACTATAGGTGGTAAGTTTAAAATCTGTCGTGGGTAAACTGTTTGAAGGTTTTCTAAGAGATGCTATCTTGGAGTACCTCAGTTTCTATGAGGAGGTAAGTTCTAGACTTGACCACGGCGAATCAATAGATGTCGTATATCTGGACTTCTCAAAAACTTTTGACACTGTACCACATAAAAGGTTAGTATATAAAATGAGAATGCTTGGCCTGGGAGAAAATGTCTGTATGTGGGTAAGTAACTGGCTCAGTGATAGAAAACAGAGGGTGGTTATTAACGGCACATTCTCAGATTGGGTCACTGTCACTAGTGGGGTACCACAGGGGTCTGTATTGGGCCCTATTCTCTTCAATATATTTATTAATGATCTTGTAGATGGCTTGCACAGTAAAATATCAATTTTTGCAGATGACACTAAACTGTAAAGTAATTAATATAGAAGAGGACAGTACACTGCTAAAGAGGGACCTGGATAGATTGGAGGCCTGGGCAGAGAAGTGGCAGATGAGGTTTAACACTGACAAATGTAAGGTTATGCACATAGGAAGGAATAATGCAAGTCACCAGTACATACTAAATGGTAAAACACTGGGTAATACTGACATGGAAAAGGACCTAGGGATTTTAGTGAACAGCATACTAAGCTGCAGAAACCAGTGTCAGACAGCTGCTGCCAAGGCCAATAAGATAATGGGTTGCATCAAAAGAGGCATAGATGCCCGTGATGAGAACATAGTCCTGCCACTTTACACATCACTACTCAGACCACACATGGAGTACTGTGTACAGTTCTGGGCTCCTGTGAACAAGGCAGACATAGCAGAGCTGGAGAGGGTTCAGAGGAGGGCAACTAAAGTCATAACTGGAATGGGTGGACTACAGTACCCAGAAAGATTATCAAAATTAGGGTTATTTACTTTAGAAAAAAGACGACTGAGGGAAGATCTAAAAACAATGTATAAATATATCAGGGATATCAGGGGTCAGTACAGAGATCTCTCCCATGATCTTTTTATCCCAAGGACTGTGACCATGACGAGGGGACATCCTCTGCGCCTGTAGGAAAGAAGGTTTGTTCACAAACATAGAAGAGGATTCTTTACGGTAAGAGCAGTGAGACTATGGAACTCTCTGCCTGAGGAGGTGGTGATGGTAGGTTCACTAAAAGAGTTCAAGAGGGGCCTGGATGTATTTCTGGAGGGTAATAATATTACAGGTTATAATTACTAGAGATGGGTTGGTTATCCAGGGAGTTATTCTGATGCCTGATTGGAGTCGGGAAGGAATTTTTCCCCTAAAGTGAGGAAAATTGTCTTCTACCTCACAGGTTTTTTTTGCCTTCCTCTGGATCAACTTGCAGGATAACAGGCCGAACTGGATGGACAGATGTCTTTTTTCGGCCTTATAAGCTATTTTACTATGTTACTATGTTAATGTAGAGGGTGCCTGAGCTTAGGGTTCTCTGTGAACAAAAAAGGTGTTTGGAAGACTTAGTGCTTCAGCAATTCTCTTGCATCTTACCTGTCCAGTCTGTGTTCCCTTCCCACCTGTGTACTCCTGACCTCACAGTTCAGCTTTCAGTTCACGTCTGTGTTTGTTATCCCAGTCTGTCTGCCCTGTTTGTGCTACAGTCTTAGTTCATGTCTGCCTGCTTTCTGCATCTACAACTACCCAGCGAGCAAGCCCTCCTAATGTCTCCAGTTCTGTGTTGCAAATATCTGCAGTTCCAATATTAAATACTGCCCTGACGGCATCTGCAATTGTGGTACGGTTTTCCTCAGGGGTGCACCTAGCCTTTCTGCTGCCTGAGGTGAAAACTAAAACGGTGCCACCCCCCCAATTCCAATTTCTTAACCTAACCCTTTGTCACAATGAAAGCACTCATTGTCCATGGCCCTTTGGCTGCCCCCTCTCTTACCTGGTGCTGCCTGAGGCGATCGCCTCACCTGGCCTCATTGGTGGTGCACCCTTGGTATTCCTGCATCTCAGCCAAGGTTTCTACAATCAAGGTTTGCCACAGAGCACATAATGAATATGTGACTGTACCTGTGGTTTTTGGTGTTTTTTTTTTTTTTTTTTTTTTTTTTAGCGTTATCTGTATGTACAGCCCCTGATGCTTGCAGAAGTGTTCTTGATACCAGTGAATCAGGGGAGCGCCATAATGACACACTTGGAGTTTAGTCCAAAGCCAAGCCAGCTAGTTGGCACAGTGCATTCTGTAACACCCTCAATGCTATTCACAATAAAACGTATCTTCTGCGGCTACAGTAGATTTGGTTGGTGACTGTGGTGACACTTTGTATGAAAGTAGTACCTCATTTTGGATGGTGTATCATACAGTGGTGTGGTTTCACTTAAAGGGAGTAGCTTAGTTTTGCTTTGCATGAATAGTGTTGTCCTTTTTGGCATGCAATGCAACCTTACATTTTGCTTTTTTCTTCCAGCTCTGCAAGCAATATGGTCCAATCTTCACTGTTTGGCTCGGCAATACCCCTGTGGTTGTACTCTGTGGATATTCAGTGGTTAAAGATGCCCTCATAAATTATTCCCATCGATTCAGTGATCGTGGACCTCTGCCAATAACGACCAGATTGTGTAAAGGATACGGTGAGGGCCTATGAAAATGGGAAGGGCTAAAAATGGCATATGTTCTACTTGGATGAGAGGTTGTCCTATAGAAAAATTGCAAATGGTGCCAAACCACTATAACCAATATAATTCCCCATGATGGTAAAGGGGATCCAGATCTAGTCTCCAAACGCTACTTGGTTGATCAAATCATACATAAAAATTAGATATTTGTTAGTAGATTCCATCCAGTGGCATACATAGAGAAGTAAGGGCCCCATAGCAAGGATCAGACCAGGCCCCCCACACAGGACAGAAGGTTTTCCACCTAAACCCTTTTCAATGACCCCTGGTCTCATTTGCCTCATTTGCTAAAAGTTGTTCCTTTAGATCAGTGTTCCCCAACTCCAGTCCTCAGGGCCCACCTAACAGTCAGGATTTGAGGATATTCCACAGAATGAATACCTGGGGTAAGTCCTGATGCAATTAAACTATAGTACACAATTATATCTACTAATAATACTAAGGACATCCTGAAAACTTGACCATTGGCTGAGCCCTGAAGACTGGAGTTGAGGAACACTGCTTTAGAGGGTAGAGTCCTGATCAGGTTTTCACCTCCAGTAGAAATAATCCCAACTAAGACTGGTTCCCTCTTGCTCTGGGCCCCATAGCAGTCGCATGGTCTGCCGCTATGGTAGTTACTAGTTACGCCCCTGATTCCATCTATTTCCAGGTGATCTGTCAATGTGTGGATCCTGTAGTTTTACTGGTCATTTTTTAGACATCATGATCTATCTTTAGGGGATAATTTCCACTAAATCCAAAGTCTTGGCAGCATCTATTTAATTCCATTTTCATACACCACGTCCATCAAATTCAACCATTGTAGAGATAGGTAGCGTGAAGAAACAGAGAACAATCCAAGTTTAGTGTATTCCTATGAAAGAAGTATATACTCTAGAGTAGGGATGAGCGAACCGAACCGTAACGAACCAGATTTGTTACGAACTTTCCCAAAAGTTCGGTTCGTCACCGAACCGAATTTTGAGAAAGTTCGTAACGAATCTGGTTAAAATAACGGCGACGCAACATATACGCATATTTGAGAATGTACGCTAATGCGTGCATATTCAGTTAAGTAGCGTACATTTGACAACGCTAGACTGTATGTTCGTTACTTGAGTAGGAATGTTCGCAGACGCTAGACTGTATGTTTGTTATTTGTGCGGGAATGTTCGCATTAGCGTACGCATTAGTGTAAATTCTCAAATATGCGTATATCTTGCGTCGCCGTTGTTGAAGTCACTTGGATTTTTTCCACTTTTTTCATTGTAATAGCAACTGCAAGTAAATGAAACTATACCCTATCAGACTCCCATTATTGTAGAAGCAATTATTCAGCCGTTATAGCAAGGTTCGTTTTAGGTTCGGTTCGTACGAATCCAAACTTCACGAAAGTTCGCCGAAGCGAACCGAACTTTTCAAAAGTTCGCTCATCCCTACTCTAGAGTATGCGCCAATCTACCCAGTAAAAACCACCATCCCTTTTCATTGAATTGATCAGTCCTTCATGTTTCTTGATTTATAGTGTTGTGATTTCTTACATGTGCCCCAGCAGCTCAGCCATTCTCATTCTTCCTCCTCACGTTTCTGTGTCTGGCTGTAAGTCAACCCTTTCAGACAGACAAATTCTGTGGGCAAGGGTCAGTTTTTACTGTGTGGCCCGTGACTTTATCTTGATACCACACTCAAGGCTAGCATAGTAATCCAGTTATACACAGTATGATTTAAAGGTACAGCATTTTACTGTAGCAGCAGCATACTAGTTACATATAGAGGCACTAAGTTTGGCAGTTAATCTCAATTTGGCACACATCTTGGAAGTTACAAGCAATGGCGCACATTACTTAAGTACTCCCAGAGCAACTCATAGTATTTAGTATTCAAAGGGGCACCATAGCTTGATACTATCTCAGTCTCCGGTTGTACTTTCAAGCAGTATAGGAACATGCTGGACGTGGTCCAAAACCATTTGCAGGATACACAATGCCTTCTCTGGTGAAAAATTCTCCATAGATGTAAGTGATATAGCAATCTGGTTCAGGATTAAAGGGGTTGTCCAGGAAAAGATATTTATGACTTATCCCCAGTTGCAGTATCTGCAAATTAGAAATGTGTTAACTACACATATGCATCATGAATAATCTCAACATGAATGTCCAGTTAACTGATGCCTCCACAAAACATCTCCTCCTCCTTTGAAGGCAACAGTTTTAGCCTGTCATTACAACCATATCCTCTCTGTACACGGGAGGAGCGGGAGCAGACGATGGGTGTGGTAGTGGCTCTGGTTGTTAGTCAAGCAGGCTTTCTTCACATTGTTGTTCCCTAGAGCCATGCAGTGAAAGGAGGGCACACCTGATGTTGGGGCTCCTGCCTAATGGTAGTTGGGTCACCTGTGATGTTGAGTGTTTGTATGTTTGCAAGGCAGGGCGTGTAGTGTCCAATGGCTGGTGTACAGTGCAGGAGTCAGTAACCAGGCCACATGTAGCAGAATAAACTTCTCTTTACTAAAGTGCAAAATAGGAGTTGTAGTACATCCAACAATAGCAAAACACAGGTCCAGCTGTACACAGTGCAATTCTTCCCAGATAGCAATCTATGGATTTAGGGAAGGATGGCAGTTATGACCCTCTTTCGTCGTTATCTTTCTCAAGTCTCATGCTGCAGAATCGATGGCTGGCAATCGTACTCCTGTAAGAGTGGTTGTGTAGGTCCACTGCGGGATACAGTGTTTTAGCAATACAACTGGCCAGGTCATGTCCAGGTTAAAAGGGTGTCTTAACAGGGTCCTTCACTGCAGTAAAGTCTTAGCAGCTTTTGGTAGCAGGAAACCTTATTGACACCAATGCTCAGCTATGCAGACTCTAGGTTCTCCAGTTCTCTCCTTTGTCTTACTCCTTCTCTCCATCTGTAGATCATGCAGAGATCAGTAAGTCTCTGTAGCAATGACTAGAGCTAGGGGTGGAACCAGTCCACACCTAACCTCCTACAAGTGCTAAGCCAGGATTGTTAACCCTGACTGTGCCTTCCAAACACAGTTATCCTGGGTGCAACACATAGCATGATATAACATTACATAGCATAAAGAAATAAACAATTTGCAGATCCCCCGCCCCTTACTACAGGGTACTGCAATTGAAAATAGCTGTTTAAAGGTGATTCACTTACTACTCTTCTATCCTTCTTTATCTGCTTACCCAACCCCCATCTTGCCGCCTCTGTTCGGAGCTCTTGCTTATGATACAAATTGTTCCCTAGTAGGAAGGCAACTGGAAGTAACTTAGAGCCCTTTTACATGGGTTGATGACCGTTCATCCAAACGCTCATTCCTGGTAATTGTAAAGATTGATCAGGTGGTTGCATCTTTCATGTGATACCTAAAATCATCATTTGAAGGCAACACATAACCCTTTAGAAAAACAGGGATTTTCTGCTAAAAAAATATCTGTATTGAGGGCAAGAAGTAAGAGTAGTTATTATTCATGCCCATACAGAGTGGATGGTTTTGCATGTAAATAGAGCTGAATGAGCTGGCAATCATGGGGAATGGACGGTTCATCCCAATCATTGCCCTGAGTGTCAGCTCGTTTAAGTTAGCAAGTTTTTTTACATTGCTGTCAGCTGAAAGGTTGAAATCCCTCCTAACTCTTCAGTAGACATGCATCACTGGCTTGGCTAAACATGTATTCTTAATGGAGAGAGAAAAATAACCTGCAGCCAGGCTGTGGCTAAGGGTACTTTCACAAGGGCCGACAGAGTGGGCACCAATGTAGAGTAAGACAGTTAATTCCCGATCATTGGCTACATCTACATGCAACAATCATTTACTCTGTATGGGGATGAACAATCGCTACTGCAGTAAACCAGTGGTTCACTGCTAAAGGATTAATAATGTGATTTAATAATAAAAGGGTTACTGTTCAAGTTCAACACTTCAAAATGTTTACCGTCATGATGATTTGTGCACTATGAATACCAAAAAGTGATGTATAGGTAGGAAATGGTTTACACTGGCAGTCTTTAGTTGGGTTGCTTGGAGACAAGCTGGTCTATGTTTGCTGCTACCTGCTACGATACTGGTAGACACGGCTGGAATCCGGTAGCCAGATGGAATAAGCCAGGCGCAGTTATGAACTGTGGAGTTGTAGTCCATAGTGCGGCTTAATGTGTAGATCACAAGGTGATAATTCGGCAAAGAGTAGAAACTGGAAAAGATGGTTCTGAGGAGCAAGAGACTGAGACAAGTCACAATACTTGAGCAATAATTAAATTGCCTCATGGGAATAAGGTAGGCCCAAACAGGAAAAAAAAGGGCTTCCAATCAGCACACATCAGCCATCTTTATTAAGGGCTGACCCTAACCCCAAATACAACAGCCTTCAGTGGTGAGGAGTGGAAGTGCAACACAAAAGTTCAGTGGTAAATAGTGGTAAATTAGAAAAATACATCAGATTCTGACGCTATCATTATTGTTGGTCCCCATCAGAGTCGTAGCTAGAGGGTCAGCACAGGGGGGGCGAAACATACTTGAGTGGGCACCCCACTTAGTGGCTTCCCAAACGCACGTTTCCAACTTCACAGGCACATACTACTAGTTGTGGTTATAATATTGTATTAGAAAGATGACTGTATAAACTGCTAGATCATCTATGCTGTTAAGTACAGTACAATAGACTTTCTACATACCCTACTCTAAATACTCTACCACATAATGCAGTAAAATATAGGAGTAATAGGAGCAAAAAACAAGGGGACTCCTATGTTAAAGGAAATCTGTCCCCAGCTTTTACATCACTAAACTAACAGTCCCATGCCCCTATCAGACCTCAGATAAGCTTAATGTGCCCCCATCAGACCTCAGATCAGCGTATTGTGCCTCCATCAGACCTCCGATCAGCGTATTGTGCCCCATCAGACCTCAGATCACCGTATTGTACCCCATCAGACCTTAGATCAGCGTACTGTGCCCCATCAGACCTTAGATCAGCATATTGTGCCCCATCAGACCTCAGATCAGCATACTGTGCCCCATCAGACCTCAGATCAGCAGAATGTGCCCCCATTAGTCCTCACATCAGCCTACTGTGCCCCCATCAGACATCAGATCAGCGTATTGTGCCTCCATCAGACCTCAGATCAGCGTATTGTGCCCCATCAGACCTCAGATCAGCGTATTGTGCCCCCATCAAACCTCAGATCAGCAGAATGTGCCCCCATCAGACCTCAGATCAGCAGAATGTACCCTCATTAGTCCTCACATCAGCCTGCTGTGTCCCCATCAGACCTCAGATCAGCGTATTGTGCCCCATCAGACCTCAGATCAGCGTATTGTGCCCCATCAGACATCAGATCAGCATATTGTGCCCCATCAGACCTCAGATCAGCGTATTGTGCCCCCATCAGACCTCAGATCAGCAAAATGTGCCCCCATCAGACCTCAGATCAGCAGAATGTGCCCCCATTAGTCCTCACATCAGCCTACAGTGCCCCCATCAGACCTCAGATCAGTGTATTGTGCCCCATCAGACCTCAGATCAGCGTACTGTGCCCCATCAGACCTCAGATCAGCAGAATGTGCCCCCATTAGTCCTCACATCAGCCTACTGTGCCCCCATCAGACCTCAGATCAGTGTATTGTACCCCCATCAGACCTCAGATCAGTGTATTGTACCCCCATCAGACCTCACATCAGTGTATTGTACCCCCATCAGACCTCACATCAGCCTACTGTGCCGCATCAGACCTCAGATCAGCGTATTGTGCCCCATCAGACCTCACATCAGCCTACTGTGCCCCCATCAGACCTCGGATCAGCTTACCCAGCCACATAAGATTAAAATAAAATATCTTTCTTACCTGTCCGGCGCTGCGGCTGCCCTCCGGTCCGGCGCTGCACTGTCTTCCCTGGCCGGCGCGCACTATGACCTGACGCCGCGAGCTACGGACCGGAGGGCAGCCGCAGCGCCGGACAGGTAAGAAAGATTTTTTATTTTAATCTTATGTGGCTGGGTGGGCTGATCTGAGGTCTGATGGGGGTCCCTAAATACAAGTGAGCGCTTCCATAATGGAAGCGCTCACTTGTATTCGCCTGTATTCATCCTTGCTGGGCCCCCTCTGAGTCACTGGGTCCGGAGCCGTGGCCCCCCCGGTAGCTACACCTCTGGTCCCCATACATATTCATTGACTGATTCACAGATTCATTCCCATCAGATTAAACAAATATTTTAGGTGATGCATAAAAGATAAGATCACCGAGCACGTTTGCTCATTTGTCAAGTAATTGGCATCACTTTTTGGGAACGAGTGATCGTTGAAAAACTTGTTTCCAAGAATTGGACAGATCTTTGAGCCCTGTAAAAGGGTCTTTATCTTACGTGAAAACAAAAAGGAAGGGTATGTTGAAGCTCAGTTGCCTGATCCCTATGTTCCCTGACATCTGCCTCTAGAGAACGTTGGGAGACACATTGTAACAGGAGGCCGGCGACGTGCTCCCTCCGTGCAGCGCCAGCGGACCTCTCTGCCCCCCTAGAGACGAGCAGTAGGGAATTGAAGGGCTGGTCTGGTCAGCCAGCACTTCATCAGTTAATTTTCTTTTGGGTTTTTAGCCATGTGGTGCTGATCACACCACATGGATACTTTGCATATTGTTTTGGCAGCAATGCACCGCCTCAGGTCATATGATGCTGGCCACATCACATGATCCTGGGTGGGCTATTTAAAGATGGCAACTGCCTAGCAAGTTGCCTGTTATTGAAGTTCCTTCCTTGCAGTGCTGTGTGTATTTCTTCTTGTGACCTGCTGTATTACCTGACCTATTGCTTGTGACCTCGACCTTGCTTTTGCCTCTCCTGACGTACACTCCTAGTTTGACCTTTGTTTGCCTGACTATTCGACTGACTGTTCGTTGTTCTCCCTTCCCTGCACCCTCCCGTAGCAGAGTAGGGTTTGCCGTCCAGTTGCTCCCCTTGGACCTTTAGCCTTGGGTGTGGCAAATAGGCAGGGACAGAGGTGGGGTTAAGTCAGGCCGCACTTCACACCCGTGTTCCTGTTGTGACAGAATAACAGGCGCAAATGATCCAGGACTTGGCTGAAAGGCTCCAACTTCACGAGCAGCAGCAGACCACCCCTGTGGCTGCTCCTATAGAAACATAGAAACATAGAAGATTGACGGCAGAAAAAGACCACCTGGTCCATCTAGTCTGCCCTTTTATTATCCTTTTATTGTTATCTTAGGATAGATACATGTTTATCCCAGGCATGTTTAAATTCAGTTACTGTGGATGTATCAACCACCTCTGCTGGAAGTTTGTTCCAAGCTTCTACTACTCTTTCAGTGAAATGATATTTTCTAATGTTGTTCTTGATTTGTCCCCCAACTAACCTCAGATTGTGCCCCCTTGTTCTTGTGTTCTGTTTCTTATTAATAACCCTTCCCTCCTGAACTTTATTCAGTCCTTTAACATATTTAAAGCTTTCAATCATGTCCCCCCCTTTCTCTTCTTTCCTCCAGACTATACATATTAAGAACTCAGAGTCTTTCTTGCTAAGTTCTATGCTTTAGACCTTCCACCATTTTTGTAGGTCTTCTTTGGATCCGTTCTATTTTAGCAATATCCTTTTGTAGGTGAGGTCTCCAGAATTGAACACAGTATTCCAGATGTGGTCTCACTAGAGCTCTATACAGAGGGATCACAATCTCCCTCTTTCTGCTTGTTATACCTCTAGCTATGCAGCCAAGCATACGATTTGCTTTCCCTACCGCCTGGCTGCATTGGTTACTCATTTTGAGGCTGTCAGAGATAACTACCCCCTATGGTTACCAGTACCTCTCTGGAACCTCATGTCAAGCTCCCCGATCGTTTTTCTGTGGATTGCAAGGCTTTCCGATCATTTAAGGAAAGCTGTAAGCTTTATTTTGATTTGCGCCCAAACTCCTCGGGACCTGAGCCGCAGCTGGTAAAAATTATTATTTCCCTGCTGCAGGGTGACCCACAGGAATGGGCTTTTTCCTTGCCGCGTGACTCCCTGTCTGCAGTCGGTGGAGGCCTTTTTCCAGGCCCTAGGACCGTTGTATGAGGAGCCTTACTTAGCCACGGTGGCGGAGACCCAGCTAAGGGACATTCGGCAGGGTAACCGTCCAGTAGAGGATTATTGTGCCGAATTCAGGAAGTGGTGCATTTCCTCTAATTGGAATGATCCTGCATTAAGGAGTCAGTTTAGACTGGGGCTCTCTGATCAGCTTAAGCACCTCCTGGTTAGTTACCCTACCCCTGAGTCATTAGAGGAGACTATGATGCTAGCCATTAAGTTAGACAGACGTGTCAGGGAGAGGCAGAAGGAAGGCTCAACTCTCTTTCCGGTGGCCGTTGTTCCAGAGACTACTCTTCAATCTCTTGGCATGATCCCTGAAGAACCAATGCAACTTAGAGTCACCCTGAAGGAGCAGAGATGATTAAAGGGGGGTCTGCTTCTACTGTTTAGACAAGAACCATTGGCGTCAGCAATGTCCCAAACTTCCTCCTTCCAAGAGATCATCCTCAGTTGTTAAGGTACTTCCGACTGTGGTAAGGAAGAAGATCTTATTACCTTGTGTCATTTCTTTCGATCAGTCCAGAGGATCTGGGAGAGCTTTCATTGATTCAGGTTCAGGATGCAATTTTATTGATTTTGAGTTTGCTCAATCCTTGGGTGTCCCTTTGGTTTCCCTTAAGGAGACTATCCCGATCATAGCACTTGACTCCACCCCTCTTAATAGTGGCGGAGCTGAATTTTGTACTTCTGAGGTCACTTTGATGGTGGGAATCCATCATGTTGAAACCTGTTCGTTTTTGGTTTTAAAGAATTTGCCTGCTGACCTGGTGCTTGGGTTACCTTGGTTACAGAGTCATAACCCGGTAATTAATTGGGCATCAGGGGAATTGGAGAGGTGGGGACCAAATTGTATAAATTGTCGCAAGTCTGTTTTGCAGTTAGGTCTTACCGGTAATTCCTCAAGTTTGCCTGAGTATATTGAGGATTTTCTAGATGTATTTACTATGTCTGAAACAGATTTTCTTTCCCCCCACCGTCAGTATGATTGCCCCATCGAAATTATTGAGGGGTCCAAATATCCTAAGGGCCAGATTTATAATCTCTCAACACCAGAGCGCCAGGCTATGAGAGATTACCTCAAGGAGAGTCTGGCCAAGGGAAATATACGACCTTCAGTCTCTCCCATTGGTGCTGGGTTCTTTTTTGTGAGCAAAAAGGATGGTGGGTTAAGACCTTGCATCAATTATAGAGAGCTCAACAAAATTACTGTTGAGAATAAGGTTCAGGGTGCCTGTTGGTTTACCAAGCTAGATCTGAAGAGGGCGTACAACCTAATCAGAATCTGTGAGGGGGATGAATGGAAAACCGCTTTTAACACCCCGGAGGGTCATTATGAGTATCTAGTAATGCCCTTCGGGTTAAGTAATGCTCCTGTGGTTTTTCAAAATTTTGTTAATTACATTTTTAGACCTTTCATTGGCAAATTTATGGTTGTCTATATCGATGATATCCTCATTTTTTCTGTTGATTGGAAATCTCATATGGCTCACGTTAGACAAGTTCTTGAAGTGTTGCGTGAGAATAAATTATTTATTAAGAGTGAGAAGTGTTCTTTTGGGGTCCAGAAGGTGGCCTTTTTGGGGTATATATTGACTCCCTTTGCGTTCAAGATGGACCCCACCAAGGTGCAGGCTATCCGAGATTGGGCACGACCTTCATCCCTGAAGGCGCTCCAATGTTTTCTGGGGTTTGCCAACTTATACCGGAGGTTTATAAAAAAAAAATTCGCTAATTGTTAAGCCTATCACTGATCTCACCCATAAGGGGGAAGATGTCGTGAATTGGTCTCCGGCTGCTGTGAAGGATTTTGAGGATCTAAAGAGTTGCTTCTCTAAAGCTCCGGTCCTGATCCAGCCTGATCAGAACAAACCATTTGTGGTCGAGGTAGACACATCTGAGGACGGTGTGGGGGCCGTATTGTCCCAGGGTTCTTCCACTCTTACCAATCTCAGACCATGTGCCTTCTTCTCCCGCAAATTTTCTCAAGCAGAGAGAAATTACGATATAGGTAACAGGGAGTTACTAGCCATTAAATGGGCATTTGAGGAGTGGCGCCATTTATTGGAAGGGGCTTTGCATCGAGTTACGGTCCTTACGGACCATAAGAACTTGTTATTTCTCAAATCTGCCAAAAGGTTGAATCCCAGACAGGCAAGATGGGCCTTGTTTTTTACCCGATTTGATTTCTATGTCACCTTTAGGCCAGGAAGCAAGAATACTAAAGCGGATGCCTTGTCTCGTAGTTTTCAGGCATATCAACCGCCTGAGACTCCTCCTGAACCTATTCTACCGGCTAACATTTTTGTGGCTGCGACATTGCCTGACCTGACCAACGAAATACTGGAGGGTCAACATCTCGCTCCAGATGGTACCCCCACTGACAAATTGTTTGTACCTGTTTCGTTGCGTCTTTGTTTGCTGGGTGAGTGTCATAACTCTGTTTTGTGTGGACATCCCGGGATCAATGCCACCAGAGAATTAGTTGCCAGGAATTTTTGGTGGCCTTCCATGTCCAGGGATGTCCAAGCTTTTGTGTCCGCCTGTAGTGTTTGTGCCCGATCTAAGACCCCCAGAACACGACCTATGGGCGAGTTGCACCCTTTGCCCTTACCGGATAGACCATGGTCCCATTTGTCTATGGACTTTATCACAGACCTTCCATGTTCAGAGGGTAAAACTGTTATCTTGGTGGTGGTTGATCGTTTTAGCAAGATGTGTCAACTAATCCCATTGTGTAAGCTTCCGTCGGCCAAGGTCCTGGCTGCTGTGTTTGTTGATCACATTGTCAAATTACATGGGGCTCCAGATAATATTGTGTTGGACCGAGGGGTGCAATTCGTGTCTAGGTTTTGGAAGGCCTTCTGTCAGAAGATAGGTACCTCCCTGTCCTTCTCGTCGGCCTTCCATCCCGAGTCTAACGGGCAAACCGAACGGGTTAACCAGTCTGTTGAGCAATTCTTGAGATGTTATGTTGCTGAGAATCAATATTTATGGATCAAATTTTTATCTCTGGCCGAATTCGCTCTGAATAACCGTGTTAACTCCTCCTCTGGGGTCTCTCCTTTCTTTTGCAATATGGGTTTTCCCCCTCGGTTTGGCTCATTCTCCCCATCGCATTCCACTGTACCAGAGATTAAGGGGGTATTTCAGGAACTGTGCACAATTCGGGTTCGGGTTCAAACGAACCTAGAAAGAGCCCAAGAGGTTCAGAAAACTAAAGCGGACAGGAGATGTTCTCAAGGGGTTGAATTCAAGGTAGGGGACAAGGTGTGGTTGTCCACTAAAAACCTGCATCTAAAGGTATCATCCCAAAGTTCACACCCCGGTTTATAGGACCTTATGAGATTATTAAGGTGATTAATTTTGTGTCCTTTAAGTTGTGCTTGCCTGACTCCTTCCGTATACATGACGTATTCCACAAGTCCCTGCTGAAAAGGTGTATTGCTCCGGTTCTGCCTGAGGAACATCCTCCACCTCCGGTAGAGGTGGATGGGCAGATGGAGCATGAGATTTCGGATATTGTGGATATTAGAAGGGTCCGAAACGTATTCCAATACTTGGTACATTGGAAGGGGTTCGGACCAGAGGATAGATGCTGGGTGCCGTTGACCAAGATTCACGCCGACAGCCTCATTAAAGCTTTTCATTTGCTGCATCCCGATAAGCCGATTCCCCCTGGTAAGGGTCCGGTGGCCCCTTGTGAACAGGGGGGTACTGTAACGGGAGGCCGGTGACGCACTCCCTCCGCGCAGCGCCGCCGGACCTCTTCGCCCCCCTAGAGACGAGCAGTAGGGAATTGAAGTGCTGGTCTGGTCAGCTGATCACACTACATGGCTACTTTGAAAATTGTTTTGGCAGCTATGCTCCGCCTCAGGTCATGTGATGCTGGCCACATCACATGATCCTGGGCGGGCTATTTAAAGATGGCAACTGCCTAGCAAGTTGCCTGTTATTAAAGTTCCTTCCTTGCAGTGCTGTGTGTATTTCTTCTTGTGACCTGCTGTATTGCTGTATTGCTTGTGACCTCGACCTTGCTTTTGCTTCATCCTCGGATCCTGACGTACCCTCCTGGTTTGACCTTTGTTTGCCTGACTATTCGATTATTGGTTCTGTTTGTTTCTGTGTCCGTTTGTTGTTCTCCCTTCCCTGCACCCTCACGTAGCAGAGTAGGGTTTGCCGTCCAGTTGCTCCCCTTGGACCTTTAGCCTTGGGTGTGGCAAATAGGCAGGGACAGAGGTGGGGTTAAGTCAGGGTGCACTTCACCCCCGTGTTCCTGTTGTGACACACATGAGCTGGTCGGCCACACAGCCGTCCAACGAACCAAAATCAAAGGCATGGATATAGGCTTGTACTGCTATCTGATGTTCTCTGAACTTGATTTGGACCTGACATGTAGTCACCGGTTTCCCTGACTATGTGTTGGAGTAGTCACACAGGACTGTGCTCCGCCTGAACATTGTTACATGATCCTTGGCTTGTTTGACTATGCTCTTGTCTACTCCACGTTGCTTTTTTCTTCATCAGTACCACTAACCTGTCCAGGTGTTTTCTGGCTCTACCTAAGTCCTCATGCACACAACCGGTATCCATATTTTATGGATCATCGGTTTGCAGACCAATGACAACGGCCATGTGCTAGAGGCCTTAGCTTGAAATTATCCAGAGGAACATTCAACTAGCTTACTTCTGAAGTTCTGGTGCCAGGTGAGGGTCCAATGGGGGAATTGTCATTTTTAGCTCAAAGTCTGCACAGATGGGTCGGAGTTACGTAGATGTTCCATTATGTCATTTAATATTTATAGTCCCTGACAGAAGTTCTGTCGCTTATCCGTGTTGTGGAAACCAAAGCTTATAACCCGACTTAAAATTCATCCATTGGTTTTAGAAATGACTCGTATGAAAGCTGAAACCCTCCCAAATGAGGTTTTTTTTACGAAAATAAATTTGCTTCACTGCTGAAATATTGATCATTTAATGAACACAAAGGTCAGATTTTGGCAAGACAAAAGTTTTGTCGCCTTGTCATATAATGCACCCAATCCTACTATAGTTTACAGCCTAACCTGTGCTCACTAATTGATCGGTTAATTAGTGGGTGTGTATAAAAAGGACTCCAGCACCCCAGACCTTCACTTGAACTGCAACTTGACCTCTGACAACATGCCCCCCTGCGACCAAAGCCTTGATTATCAAGAGGCTGAAGACCAGATCCACTGCAGAGGTGGCTGGCACCTTTAATATGTCTTATCGTCAAGTACAAAGAATTAAAAAAAAGATTTGAAGAGACTAAAGATGCTTTTGACATGCCCAGGTCCGGCAGACCAAACAAGACAACTGCTCAGGAGGAACGTTTGTTGGTTTGAAAATCAAAAGCCAGCCCCTCTTCCACTGCAGCAGAGCTCCAACAGGCCTGGTCACCTCAAGTCCCTGTGTCAACTAGAACAGTTTGTAGGATTCTGTCTCGAAATGGCCTCCATGGTCGAATCAGTGCCCAGAAGCCAGCACTAAACCAAAGGCAATTAAAAACCCATGTGGCATTTGCCAAGGCCCACAGCCTGCTAAACGGATGGACGCTGGAAAAGTGGCAGAAGGTGGATTTGAATTACACCACAGCCTCCGCAAATACTGCAGGAGACCTACTGGAGCCCGTATGGATCCAAAATACACCCAGAAAGTTTGGTGGTGGAAAGATCATGGTCTGGGGTTACATTCAGTATGGGGGTGTGCGAAACATTTGCAAGGTGTAAGGCAATATCAATAGCCTAAAATATGAAGTATTAGCTACCTCTTACATTCCAATCATAAAAGGGGTCAGCAGGATGGTGCTCCTTCTCATACATCCATCTCTACATCAAAGTTCCTCAAGGCAAAGAAGATCAAGGTGCTCCAGGACTGGCCAGCCCAGTCACCAGACATGAACATCATTAAGCATGTTTGGGGTAGGATGAAAGAGGAAGCTTGGAAGACAAAACCAAAGAATCTTGAGGAACTCTGGGAGGCATGTAAGACTGCATTCTTTGCTATTCCTGATGACCATAAATTGTATGAATCATTGTCGAAACACATGGATGCAGTTCTTCAAACTCATGGAAGTCACACAAAATATTAAATATGGCTCTAATAGCACCACAACTTCATTCACCAATGTTATGAAACATATCTTTGTATTTGAAGTGAATTATTTGTTTGATTTTCACATTACTTTCTGTGGGCGACACAACTTTTGTCTTGCCAAAATCTGACCTTTCTGTGTTCATTAAATGATCAATATTTCAGCAGTGAAGCAAATTTATTTTCGTAAAAAAAACTCTCATTTGGGAGGGTTTCAGCTTTTCTAAAACCAATGGATGAATTTTAAGTCGGGTTATAAGCTTTGGTTTCCACAACATGGATAAGCGACAGAACTTCTGTATGGGCACTGTCTAAATCTCTTGTTTAATTTATTTTTATTGATTTAGGTATCATAGGTACCAATGGGGAGCACTGGAGACACACAAGACGATTTGCTATCACCACATTAAGAAATTTTGGCATGGGAAAAAGATCAATGGAGCAAAGAGTGCAAGAAGAAGCTGAGCACCTTATCAAGGCTGTAGAAGCTACACATGGTAAGATCATCATACCTGTAGGTATCTGCTCAAGGTGTTTCTCTTTCCATTACAATCAGCTTACCTGGTCCAATGGAGACTTCTCTCTATCTCTTGTCATGATTGACACTCGTGCATAGATGTCTCACGTGTTGAAAAATTTGTAAGTTAGGAAGAGGTATAAGCAAATTTTAATACGTATCAGGACGGGTATAGCTAAGACATTGGGGAATAGAAGCATGGTAAGACAGTCCACAAGTTGGCAACAAGACAGATATATGGTACCAACTTAAACTGAAGAGTAGTCAGTAGAGCCAAGGGTCTGGTACGGTGGCTCAGTGGTTAGTTCTGGTGCCTTGCAGCAATAGGGTCCTTCTTTCAATCTGACCAAAGACAACATCTGCATGGAGTTCTCCCCATGTTTGTGTGGGTTTCCTCCAGATACTACAGTTTACTCCCACACACCGAAGACATACAGAAAGGGAACTTAGATTGTGAGCCCCATTGGGAATGGCAAATGATGACAATGTCTGACAATGCTGCTAAGTATGTCAGCGCTATAGGCATGAGCAAAATAAATAAGGAGGTCGAGCAGGGTAGAGTGTGTGGTACCATAGGTGGAAATTCACAGGAGCAGTGGGTTGAGACAACAGTAACATATAAGGCCGAAAAAAGACATCTGTCCATCCAGTTCAGCCTATTATCCTGCAAGTTGATCCAGAGCAAAATATATAAAGGTTTTAAGATATTTTTTGGTTCTATGATAGCTAAATAGCGCTCAAAAATTGTCTATGGACATTCACAATAAAAGCCTTGTCATTTCCCCTAGAAGGCTAGAAGATATTTGAAATGTTTGCTTTGTTTCCAGGTGAAGCATTCAACCCTCAAGCAGTTCTTGGACGTGCGGTGAACAATGTTATCAATTTAGTTGTGTTTGGCAGAAGATGGGACTATGAGGACGAGACATTCCTGAAGCTCCTGGACATCACAAATAATCTGTTTAACTTTATCCGGTCTCCTCTAGGTGTGGTCAGTGCCATTGTTTCCTTATACCAAAAGACAGCTTTGGCTTATGATTAAGTATAGTATGTGTTCTTATCGGTGGCCATGATGGGGTCCATTGGTAATACACTAACTGGTTTAAATGTGAGTGTACCCCACCTGGCTTGAATGCTACATATAGGCACTAGTTAAATGCCATTAGGTTATATCCAGAGGCGGTGACCTGGTGGGCACTTGGGAATCACTTGTGGAAAACACTTGATTAATACACTGATCTTCTCCTTTCACTCTTTTGAGCACACTCATCCATATTTTAGCCTGTTCTTTTAATCATATGCTGCCAGCCATACTTTATTTGTCATTTGGTGATGCCATTATAGGCGTCCGTGCAGGGGGTCTAGGGGGATATGAGGTTCTTCCCTACCCTGAAATTTAACTCCTCCTTTCTGTAACCAAACCTTGAATGAGCTCTTAGAAATTCTTAGACAGCAGTGGGAAAGAACTTGTCCTTGACCCTTGTTGCAAGGCATTACGACTCAGGGGTTTAAGGACTAGTTAGGGGCCCTTCCCCTTTCGGAAAGGGCTTATGATAGACTACATCTGAGTGAGCACCTTTTAGTTCCACTTGAGTGACGAAGGCACAATTTCAAAGAGAAGAATGGATTAAAGGGGTATTCCAGGATTTTAATATCCTTAGATACAGGGGCGTGGCTAAAGGCTCATGGGCCCTGGTGCAAGAGTTCAGCTTGGGGCCCCCCTTCCCTCAGTACTTTGTGTGTCTTCTTATGCAGCACAAGGGTCTTTGGGCCCCCTCAGGCTCCTGGGCCCAGTAGCGACTGCTACCTCTGCACCCCCTATAGCTACGCCCCTGCTTTAGATACCATACAAGTGAATCGAAGAGAGCTGTAGTAACCAGAAACAGCCACCACACTGAGTATGGAGCTGTACCTAGTTCTGGTGCACGGCGACATCTACAATCAGCTGATTTGCTGGTGCGCCAGAAGTCGAATCCCCACCAATCTGATATTGGTAACCTATTCAAAGCACAGAGTGATGCTTGAAAATTTGGTTAACCCTTCGGAATTCTCACACGAGTCTGAAAAGTTGATAAACATAACCAAGTCAAACCAATGAGTTAAAATATTAGACTTGATCATTTATTGATTGATCCAATATCACATGTCTGTGAGTGGTAAAAGTATGTGAACCTTTAGGATTGGAAGATAATTTGAATTAGAGTCTGCTGTTTTTAATCAATGGGTTGACAAGCAGGTGTGAGGGAAAGAGCTATTCTATATCTGAAAAACATATGGTTGTTAAAAAGGTATGAACGAAGAAGATTTCTGAGACTGTTGATAGGAAGGGATCACTAACTTCTCAACAACCCTTCCCATTTAACATCCAAACCCATTTATGCCGTCAAAGACACAACACCATTTATCTTTAACTCCTTTTATTGTTGGGTGGTGATCGGCCACAGCCATATTTATTAATCATAACGTGGAAAACCTCTTTAACCACTTTTAACTGTAAAACCACATATGAAGCGGTATGCCAGCCGCCGGACTACCAGCGGGCAAGTCCCCCATCTGTCTCTCCACATCCCGTTCTATTGAACTGCCGCCTGCTGTTACTTGTAAGAACTCCAATAACAACCACTGCAGTATAAAACAGAAAAACGTGTAAGCAAATCACGAAGTAACTGAATAGTGATGGTGCCTCAACCAAGAACCCAAGAGAGGGAGGGCGGGACCAGAACTCTTCCCTGCACTGAGAGGAAGAGCTGGGGGGAAGGAGGGGTTATTTATTAACTGTGGGAGGACTGGCCAACCCTATAGGAGGGACCAGCTCAGGCAGGGAGGGACAACAGACCCCTGCACATTCTTTAACCCCTTCTGTACCTGCTGCCAAGAGCAGAGGTGCCTCAAGCTAAGTAGCACAATGCAAGGGGAGGGAAACAACTTAACCCTTTGTGAACTAGGGAGGAAGTGGCATCAACAGTCCCAGTGCAACATCTCTACACTGTCAGGTGCCCCACAGGACCTCCAAAGAAGAGTTGTTGATGCTCATCAGGCTGGAAAAGGTTACAAAACCATCACTAGACAGGATACTGGCTCTCATTAAAGAGACCAGCTGGGTATGGAGACTCAGTAGCAATGCTCCATGAGAAAGTAATACTTAAAGGGGAAGTGGCTCCCTTTGAGTCAAAGTCTGACTTTTTAACAAGCCCTTCTCGCATGAGCTAATATAATATCTTGTGCAAAACATCGGGGTAGTATCATTGCTTGGGCCTGATTCGCTGCATCTGAGCCAGGATGGCTTGCCATCATTAATGGAATAATAAATTCTGAATCATACCAGCAACTTCTAAAGGAAAATATCAGGACATCTGTCCATGAGCTGAAATTCAAGAGAAAGTGGGCCATGCAGCAAGACAACCCTAAGCATGAAGTCATTCTACTAAAGAAGAACAAAGTTAAAGAGGACCTTTCACCTCTCCTGACATGCCTGTTTTAATAGCTTCATGCATTCCCCATGTAAAAACAAGTCTGGAATGGAAGTGCCATGCGGTATACGCGGGGCATATACTGACTGGCTGGGGAAATTTTGTATAGGGTATTGGTAGAGAAAGTTAGGCCACACATAATTTGGTTATACAGGGGTTAAGTTAGGGAGTGAGGAGTTTTCCCATGAGGTCGTGGGGGAAAGGCTATTTAAAGGCCCTCCCTGAAGGGGCTGGTCCTCTTTCTGCTTGGACGTGGTAAGAGAAAGTTGTCCCACCCTCCCTCCCTTGTTTTGGTTTCGGTTCGGATCAAGTCACAGCTGGCGGTGATTAACAATTGAGAAGGACCATGGAGCGTCTCTGCCCTCCGCGGACGCGGGTGTGGGGCTTTCGACCTCATGGGCCCAACATTTACAGTTATATAAGCAAAAGTTTTAATGGGAAATTTAATAAGCTGTGGCCGAATCCCACCATTAAAGTTGTTTAAAATAATTTATAGTGTCTTGGTTTTTATTATGTGGGCCACGTTCGGGGGGTAGGGTATGTTAGGTATCCAGTCCATCTATTCTTATGGCTCTATGTTGTGCCATTCCTTTATTATTTGCACTAGAAGTTATGATTGAATTGCTAGCAGTCTGCAGTAAGGGAACAGAGGGGAGGTAACCAGTTGGGGGGGTTACCTGCACAGTCTGAACATGGCAGCACTGATTGGCTAGAGTCAGTCTGTGCAGGGACACACCCCCAACTGGTTACCTCCCCTCTGTTCCTTTACTGAAGGCAAATAGCAATTCATTCATAACTTCTAGTGCAAATCATAAAGGAATGGCACAACATAGAGACATAAGAATAGATGTTCCAGAATTGTTATTACATGGGGAATGCATGGAGCTATTAAAACAAGCATGTCAGGAGTGGTGAAAGGTCCTCTTTAAAGAGGCTCTGTCACTACCTCCTAACTTATGTATTAAAATACATAGGTGGGTAGTTGCCTCACAATGAATTCAAATCATACCTGTAATTCCCTTGTAGATGCAGCAGTTGATGTGTAATTTGATGTTTAAAAAGTATGCAAATGAGCCTTCGGAGCACCGGAGGGCGGGCTTTTCCCTTCTGAGCACTGTATCTTCACCGCCCTCCCGGGTCCTAGGCAAGCCCTCCAGTGTTTAGAAACTCCCCTATCCTTTATGATTGACAGTGCTTAGACCATTCGCCGCATCTGAACAATGTCCCAGGCATGCGCAGTAGCGCTTGCAGTGCCGAACACTGCAAGCGCTTGGATTCAATTGCGCACGCGCCGTCACTTCGCCGAACCCAGAAGTGACGGCGTGCGCTTCTTATCAGCTGAGAAGAGCCAGGAGCGAGCTCGGCGAAGTGACGGCGCGTGCGCAGTTGAATCCAAGCGCTTGCAGTGTTCGGTACTGCAAGCGCTACTGCGCATGCCTGGGACATCGTTCAGATGCGGCAAACGGTCTAAGCGCTGTCAATCATAAAGGGTAGGGGAGTTTCTCAACACTGGAGGGTGTGCCTAGGACCCGGGAGGGCGGTGAATACAGTGCTCAGAAGGGAAAAGCCCGCCCTCCGGTGCTCCGAAGGCTCATTTGCATACTTTTTAAACATCAAATTACACATCAACCGCTGCATCTACAAGGGAATTACAGGTATGATTTGAATTCATTGTGAGGCCACTACCCACCTATGTATTTTAATACATAGGTTAGGAGGTAGTGACAGAGCCTCTTTAAGAATGGCAAAGTCAATGTTCTGACCTTAATCCAATGGACCTGAAGCGAGCAGTTCATGCATTTACCTAGGATGCTAGACAGAATGATTGAAAAGAAGAGTGAGATGTATCTTCACTGATTAACCTAGTCCAAATGCAAATATGCTCCTTGTGTGGTTTACATGAATGAAGGTGTGAACTGTTACAGGAGTAGTGAGCTTTCTTTTTTGTGCATCCCCACTTCTGTCCATGGAGTGCATATACTATTGTAGCTCATCACTGATCATTTCAACAGGGCTCAGCTACAGTACCAGACGCAGCCCATGGAAGCAGTGGTGCTGTTTATAGAAGAAAGTAGTCAAGTGTCCTTGAAACCCAGCATCTAGGCAAATTATTCAGAACCTTGTGCTATATGTAATCCAAGGGAATAAAAAATTTGGAAAGGTCCAAGCCAGGAAATGACTAGGAGTGCCATGGCAATGAATGCATCAGAACACTCCAGAAGAAGAAATATTTTAGGGAATGTCTGAACTACAATTCAGACCTTCATTTATGGAAACCAAGCAGTGAATACAGATATAAAGATAGTTTGTAGCAATGTTAGAATCCTCTATGTCTTGAGGAAAGAAGGTTTCATCATCATTATTTACTCTAATAGTAGTGAGACTGTGGAACTCTCTCTGTCAGAGGACAAGAGCAGAAGCACTCAACTGGTGGAACGTGGTCTAGACCACGGTAGTCAACTGTTCGGACCCCTACATGCTCTGCTCCCAAATTTGACCTAGAACTACATCAGATTCTCACACAAGTCTGAAAGGTTGATAGGGATAGCCAAGCCAAACCAATGAGTCAAAAAATATTAGAGTTGATAATTTATTGATTGATCCAAAATCCCGTCTGTGAGTGGCTTTAGGATTGGAAGATCATTTGAATTAAGGTTTGGTGTTTTCAATCAATCAGATGACAAGCAGGTGTGAGGGAAAGAGCTATTCTAACAGGGATCTATTAAAGTCTGATCTTTAAAACATATGTTTGTGAAAATATATAGAAGAAGATTTCTGAGGACCTCAAAAAAAGAGTTGTTGATGCTCATCAGGTAGGAAAATGTTACAAAACCATCACTAGACTGGATACTAGCTCTCCTTAAGGATGCAGATACAGGTAATATAATATAATGGTGAAGCAGGAGTAGTTGGCTCTTTGCTTGATCGTTCCCCTGCTGCTGGTGGCTCAGCTCTGGCAGGTGAGATGGGATGATATCATCAAGACTGCCACAAATATGTAACAATAATCACCACTTGGCACCAGGAAAGGATTTTATACATATTTTTTTTAATTCTTAGGGTAGACTGACCCTTTCTTAATAGTCATTTTACACAGGACAATGCAACAGGCAACAATCACAAACAAACCAATAGTTCTGATAACTGCCTGATCATCAGCAGAGGTGAGAGCTGCATGTACATGCAGCAATCATCTCTTCTGTATGGGGATAAGTGATCACTACAGTGATTGCTCATCCCTGTAGAGAATCATTGTTTTGTGCCAGCACATCTCTGATGATCTGAATTGATGATTTCATGTGCTGCATAAAGGATGTGATCATCAGATGAAGGAGCACATGCAGGGGATCAGTGGTACATTAACAAGGGCAATTATCGAGGACAATTATGAGGAGCTGCTCAGGGTCTCAGCCCATGTAAAAGGGTCTTTTGTCTCTTTTTCCATTCACAAAAAGGGCATGCTTGGTTAAGCCACACATGCATGAGAGGATCATGATAGATAGTTATATCCAGCAGAGCTAGTGACTGTCTGTTATAGCTCATAAAGGGGTTCTAGAGCTCGGCGACCCCCCTCTAGGAGGTCCTAATATGACATATGAACAGGGGTTGTCTTCATATGAGAGAGCCGTAAACCCAATGTGCCATTATAAATCCTTACATGTCTCTTTTCCCCAGGCATACGTAGTATTTGAAAGTATAATGAAGCATCTTCCTGGTAGTCATCAGAAGATCTTTCAAGACTGCGAAGACATGAAATCTTTCATCAGGGAGCAAATAAAATCTCACAAGAAGACGCTGAGTCCAGACTCGCCACGAGATTTCATAGACTGCTTCCTCATAAAGGCAAACAAGGTAACATAATATGTGAAATGCATAGGAAAAAATGCCACCCATTTGTAGAGTTAGAGGGGTTGTCCACAATTCAAATAAAGGGTCTATCACTTTTCCAGACTTGTCTTATGGCTTTGAATAGGGATGAGTTGCAATTCTAGCCAAAAGTCCATTACGATGCGGCACGGTTTCTGGTGGGAAAAGTACATTTTTTCCCTAATCTTGGACAACTCCCTTAAAGGTAAGATGAAAATAGTTAAATATTACTTTATTATAAATATATTCCCAAATACCTTTCATTAATTATAATGGCTCGTTTTGTCTAGGGGGCAATCATCACAAGAAACAAAATGGCCGCCATCCTATTAGTACACACAAAACCTGTCCTAATTAAACAGCAGGACAAGTTACTTCACAACACTGAGGTAAAGAGCTGCCTCATCCCCTTCTCTGCTCTACTTGTCAGGGATTATTATCCAGAATACAGATGATAAGATCTTTAGCTTAATCCTAAATTCAGGTAATCCTTAGGAATGGAATTCATGAGCAGATGTGGCTGGTGAGCAGCAGCACTTGTGTGAAGTCTCCTGTCCATCCTGTCTGTACTGAACTCCATTCCTACAGAGATCCTGCTGAAGATCTTCTCATCTGTATTCAGGATCATAATCCCTGACAAGCAGAGCAGAGAGGAGGATGAGGCAGCTCTTTACCTCGGTGTTGTGAAGTAACTTGCCCTCCTGTGTGATTAGGACAGGTTTTGTGTGTACTAATAGGACGGTGGCCATTTTGTTTCTCCTAATAAATGCTCCCTAGACAAAACAAGACATTATAACTAATGAAAGGTATTTGATAATATATTTATAATACAGTAATATTTACATAGTTTCATTTTCTTAATTCCCGGAGAACCCCTTTAAACTGGGTTTGCGCACAGATTTCTAACCAATCAGACTGAGCTTACATTATGGAAAACAAATATTCGTATGAATCCAGTAAAGGTGCTGCCGATCACTTGACAAATGAGTAAAATACTTGTTTGTCTGATGATTGCTCTTCTCGTGTGCCACCTAAAGTCACCAGTTGTTGTCAGCATATCGTCCCATGTCTCACCAACAATATACAAGGTGAATGGGGGCTACCAATACCAGTAGCAATTATTTATTTATCCCTTATTAAGTCTGAAAGGCCCATTAAACAAGGATATAACAGTCTCCGTTATCATCAGTGCAGCCATGACGTATATCAACAATCACTGTCTTTACAAATATTCTTGAATATTCTTATTGACCCCTGTAGGATCAGTTTAGTGTAGTCAGGCAACGTACAACTGGTGAGATAGCAGGAACAGTAGACTTCAGCAGCAGGCCTTCCTCACCTGAGGTGCTCAGGTCACCGGATACATGGCAGGATGGTTTAGTGCAGTTTTTGCTAAACTGTGGGCACTTTTTTATCAATCCTATCCCCTGTTTTCATCAAGTATCAGTCTGCTTCTCGGTCTTTTAAAAGTTTTTATCCAGAGATTTTAAGGAGGACCTTTCACCACTCCTGACATGCCCGTTTTAATAGCTTCATGCATTCCCCATGTAATAACAATTCTGGAACATCTATTCTTATGTCTGTACGTTGTGTCATTCCTTTATTATTAATACTAGAAGTTATGAATGAATTGCTAGCAGTCTGCAGTAAGGGAACAGAGGGGAGGTAACCAGTTGTGGGTGTGTACCTGCACAGTCTGAAAATGGCAGCACTGATTGGATAGAGTTAGTCCGGGCAGAGACCCCCCCCCAACTGGTTACCTCCCCTCTGTATCCTTACTGCAGACTGCTAGCAATTCACTCATAACTTTTAGTATTAATAATAAAGGAATGACACAACATAGAGACATAAGAATAGATGCTCCAGAATTGTTATTACATGGGGAATGCATGACGCTATTAAAACAGACATGTCAGGAGCGGTGAAAATGACTTGTCTTATGGCTTTGAATAGGGATGAGTTGCAATTCTAGCCAACAGTCCATGTACGATGCGGCACGTTGAAAGGTGAAATAGGTGAAAGGTCCTATTAAAAGCGAATGTCATCTCTTTCCAGGGTATGCAACAAATGTCAATGCATTTTAATTCAGTGTACCATCATCACAACCTTTGTTGCAGATATCACAGTTTATGATCAGAAATGCTAATTAGCCTTCCAAGTGCCCAACAGGGTTGATTAATAGTTGCAGAAGCCCAAGCCTGCCTCTTGCAAGTGTCCAAGCCCACCTCCATGAAGATCCCAAGCCTGCCTGTACTCAAGTTTCCAGTGCTGCCCCTTCATGTTCATGATGTTATGACCTGCACAAAACTCCTGGTCATTGTAGGTGTCGCTAAAATTTTGTGCGTGAGCACAACAGTTGAGTTTTGTGGTGCAGATCGTGACGTCGCAGAGGAGGAGGAGGACATGAAAGTGCAAGGTGTGGCACTGGGAACTTGAGTAGATGTGGGCTTGGGCTCTTCATGAAGGCTGGCTTGGACACTTGCAAGAGGTGGGCTTGGGCTCCTGTGCCTTTCTTACTGTCCGTGGCACATGCAGGAGGAATAACTGTCTATTTATTGTGTATGACTGGCCTAAATGCTCCTGTATATACCTAATTAATAATGAATCAATAATTGGATCATTTTATGGCTCCCCGACCCCACTAAGAGGAATAGTGCTGCATGCTTTAAAAGGGGTTGTCCAAGTTATGAAAAAAACAACAAATAATTAAAAAAGAAATTTTATATATATATATATATATATATATATATATATATATATATATATATACACCACTGTAAATCTGATGGGCAGCAATACATAACTAAGCTATGTAAGTTTTAGGCAAAAAAATTCTATCTCCTCATTTCCCTGGTTCTCTTCTGGCTCTTTGTTTACCTGCAATAACAACAATCTCTGCTGTTTTCCTCATGAATATTTGTGTCCCTCCTCCTACTCTGCATAGGGAGTAAATACAAGTTCTGTCCTGAGTGAAATGTCTGCCTGCTGGGAGACTAAGCAGCATGTTGTAGGTGTAGGACTACAAGTTCCAGTTGTACAATGACACTGCTGATGCACACAGGATCTTTCCCTACCTGTTCTTGTTCAATGCTTTGCAGAACTCCTCTAGTCAGTCAGCTCCTGTGCCCAGCATTTGTCTCCTCACTGCCTGCAGCTACTCAGTAAAGCCTTCAGCTCTGAGTCTGTGCTAATGAAGGGGTTAAAATCTTATCTGAAAGCATCCAGGGAGAAAGCAGCAGCAGCGTTGGCCAGCACAGTGCCCTCTGGTGTACAGACTCTTATCTGATCTCTCACCCTTGTGCACCAAACATCAGCAGAGCAGGGAGAGAAGCTGACATCACAGGTCATGTGACCCTCCGTGAAATCTGAGAAAGCAGCAACTATAGATGCAGTAAGTGCATGGTAAAGCCTTTACATTTGATTAGTTAGAAACATACAAAGAGCAAAAAAATAACTCGGACAACCTCTTTAAGTCTTCAGTGTCGGTGTGAAGTGAGTCTAATTTTCAATACCCAAGCTACAAGGGGTTTAATAAAGGACAATTCTATCCTTAAATTCCAGGACAATGAAACAAATGGCAAAGAGTTCAACCAAGAAAATTTGGTTGTCCTAGCCTTTGAGCTTTTCACAGCTGGAACAGAGAGCACATCGAATACTCTTCAGTTCAGTCTCCTGCTGATGATGCAATATCCACATATCCAAGGTGAGAGATGGATTCTGATGTTTAGGCTTTTATTAAAGAGGGGCTGTCACCTCCCCTGACTTGTCTGTTTTAGTAACTACTTGCATTTCCCATGTGATAACAATTAGAGAGCATCTATTCTTATGACTATGTTGTGCCATTTCTTTATTATTCCTGCTAGAAGTTATGAATGAATTGCCAGCAGTTTGCAATGAAGGTCCAAATGGGCGTTACTAGTTAGGGGTGTGTCCTTAGTCCTTGCACATTCTGACACTGGCAGCACTGATAGGACAGTGTTAGGCTGGTTTCACACGAACGTTGTGTTTTGCGGTCCGCAAATTGCGGATCCGCAAAAAAAAAGGATGCCGTCCATATGGCATCCGTTTATTTTGCAGATCCATTGTAACAATGCCTATCGTTGTCTGTTTTGCGGACAAGAATAGGACAGGTTCTATCTTTTTTGTGGGGCTATACGGGTGCGGACAGCACACCGTATGCTCTCAGTATTTTTTGCGGACACATAGAAATGAATGGGTCTGCATTTTTTATGTGAAAAATGCAGATCGGAGCCCGCAAAAAATACTGTCGTGTGAAAGTGGCCTTAGACTGTGCAGGGACACACCCCTAACTGGTAACACCCATCTATAACTTCTAGCAGGAATAATAAAGGAATGGCACAACATACAATCATTAATATATATGCTCCAGAATGGTTATTACATGGGGAATGCAATTAATTACTAAAACAGACATGTCAAGGGAGGAGATGGGTCCTTTTTAAGCATGATATACAGTATATGGTCAAATAGCCAGTCAGATTTGGTCTCGTGATGGATAATGCTTTGATGGTGCCACCAAATACTTTATTTGCACATAGTATGAAGTTAGTAAATTAGTAACAGAGAACCTGAATCCAGTGTCGTTTACTTTTTTGTCCATTTGTTTTATTAAGAAAACATGTTGATCAGCTCCAGCACAAGCCAAGCGCTGGAACCCTGATATCCATGGGCTGCGGCTCTAGCTCTGCCCAGTTTTGCTACATCTCTTACACGTCCTCTACTCTAACTCTACAACTGCTTCAGCTCTGCTATTCTACCTACTGCACAACTTCTTCAGCTACACAATACTATAGACTCTACATCCTCTACTGTTGCATCTACGGCCCTGCTTTATCATCAGCACAGCTGCATCTCCATTTCTGCTGCATGTTCAGCACTGCTACATCTGTGCTTCCTCTCTGCTGCATCACACCACTTGTCAATGCTATGTAAGACCTGCTCATCTGTACCAGGGACCTAGGGAAGTGATGGCAAACCTCCGGCACTCCAGCTGGAGTGCCGGAGGTTAGCCATCACAGGCCTAGGGAATCCACCTCACCATGTTAGAATAATTAAAGCCTTATTTTTGTAATAATTGTATTACCTCTATACTTGTTACTGAACAGAACACTATAGAAAGACCAATATTACCATCAGACGGTTAATCCATAAAATGCAAAGTCCAGGGAGGTACGCAAACAAGGACTGGACAGTGCCATCCCTACATCCAGGCCCTGTGATAACTGTACCCTTACTACCTGCATAGGTGCCATCCCAAAAAGAACTCTTCCCCTCCACAAGCTTCTGTCTTAAACTTCACGGGAGTAGACAGCAAAGTTTTTGGACCTTCTTGATCTTCTGTGCCCATGTGCTCCCTTCTATTCCATAGATCTCCACTTTCTCCACAAGGATTCCCGTCAACAATCATAATGCTCAAAGTTCCCTCTCACAACTTTTCATCCCCTTGTATTTATTGTAACTAGAGATGCGCGAGCATGTTCGTCCGAGCTTTGTGCTCGTTCGAGTATTACGGTACTCGTAAGTGCTCGCTGCTCGGACGAGTATCTCGCCATGCTCGAGGAAATGGCAACTTCCGCATTGTACATTTTTGGCGCCTATAAACTCAGCCAATCACAAGCCAGGAGACTCTGCGGTTCACCCAGCATCACGTGGGGCCCTTACATGTCGATAGCAGGGGTTGGCTGGCCTGATCAGGTGACCCTGGAATATACTAGTGACTGCCCGCGGTGCTCGGCTCAGATACTGTCTGTCTGGATGTCATTAGGGATAGAGCTGCTGCGTTTCAGGGAGAGTGTTAGGGCATGCATTTAGTTCTTTGTTAGGCAGGAGTGATCTCAAAAGAACCCAACAGCCCATACAAATCCATTTCACACAGCTGCGTGGAACCATTCTGTGTGTCACAGTTCAGCTGTCCACTCACTACAATCCGTATTTTCTGTCCAGGTGACAAATTCTGTACGTCACTTAATTAAACAAGGTCTTTTGCTCTCACTTATACAGCTAGATTACAAAAATCTCTGTGCGACATTTGTCTGGGTTGCAACTAAGCAGACCAAGTCTGCCTAATCTAATAGTTTCCGTGTAATTGCTCCATACTGCACGGTACGTAATAACATACGTAATTTTGATCAAACTTATCCACCTATATATTTACTTCTTCAGACTGAACAAGTTTGTGGGTTTCAGTACAGCAGGCCCATTTATTTATTTATTTTTTTTATATAATACACTTATATACAGAAAAAGTTGAACCCCAGGGCTAAGGGTCGAGGACGAGGGCGTGGGCGTGGGCATTCAATTACTGCAGGGGGCAGAGGCCGTGGTCCTGGGCAGGGTGAGACAGTACCTGCTGATGAGGGAGCAGGGGAACGCGGCAGAGCTACACTCCCTAGCTTCATGTCTCAACTTACAGGGACACGTGGTAGAGGACTGTTGAAACCACAACAGTGCGAACAGCTGATGTCGTGGATTGCGGACAATGCTTCAAGTAATTTGTCCACCAGTCAGTCTTCCACGCAGTCCACCCACGTTACCCAAGGGAGCACTCCTCTGGCTCCTCCACCTCAACCTCCTTCCCCCCAGTCTGCCCCCTCCCAGGAAAATTTGGAATGCGATTCGGCATACTCTCAGGAACTGTATTCTGGACCCTTCCCAGAGTCCCAAACCACTTCTCAGGTTGCTGCTGACCTCGTTCCCGATGCCCAAGTTTTCCAACTGTCGCAGTCTGTAGGTGATGATGATGATGACAATGTTGACTTAGTGGAAGAAGTTTGTAAAGAGGTGTCGGACGATGAGGAGACACGGTTGTCAGACAGTGGCGAAGTTGTTGTCAGGGCAGGAAGTCCGAGGGGGGAGCAGACTGAGGAATCGGAGGATGACGAGGTGACTGACCCAAGCTGGGTTGATAAGCCGAGTGAAGACAGTGCTTCTGATGCGGAGGCGAGTGCTGCACCAGAACAGGTTGGAAGAGGCAGTGGTGTGGCCCGAGGGAGAAGCAGGGCCAGAGCTGGTGCATCAGCAGCAACTGTTTCACGTAGTGAAGCTCCCGTGGCGAGGCCTAGATGTTCGCAAGTCTGGAGGTTCTTTAAAGAAAGTGAGGATGACCGACAGACTGTGGTGTGCAACCTGTGCCACACCAGGATCAGCAGGGGTGCCACCACTACTAGCCTAACCACCACCAGCATGCGCAGGCATATGAGTGCTAAACACCCCACACAATGGAACCAAGGCCGTTCACCACCTCCTGCAGGTCCCACCACTGCTCCTTCCCCTGTGTCACTCGCTGCCTCTGCTAGTCAACCCCCTGCCCAGGACCCCGGCACGAGCGCCTCCCGCCGGAAAACCACACCTTCGCCTCCACGATCCTCCACCAATGTGTTCAGCTGTCTTTACAGCAGACGCCGGAGCGCAAGAGGAAATACAGTTCCACCCACCCACATGCCCAAGCCCTCAACGTCCACATCTCCAAATTGCTGAGCCTGGAGATGCTGCCCTATAGACTGGTAGAGACCGAGGCCTTTCGCAATCTCATGGTGGTGGCTGCCCCTCGGTATTCGGTCCCCAGCCGCCACTATTTTTCCCGATGTGCTGTCCCATCCCTACACCAGCACGTGTTAGAGAACATCATCCGTGCCCTGACCAACGCTGTTTCTGAGAAGGTCCACCTAACCACGGACACGTGGACAAGTGCTGCCGGGCAGGGACACTATATCTCACTGACGGCACATTGGGTTAACTTGGTGGAGGCTGGGACCGAGACTGACCCTGGGGCCGCTCATGTACTGCCTACACCAAGGATTGCGGGGCCTACCTAGGTCACAGTCTCTCAGACGTACTATGCCTCCTCCGACCCCTCCTCCACCAAATTACCATCCGTGGGCACGGCGCCTTTAGTCGGTAGCTCTAGGCGCAGCAGCAGTGCCGTGGGTAAGCGCCAGCAGGCGGTGCTCAAACTGCTGAGCTTAGGTGACAAAAGGCACACCGCCCAAGAGCTGTTACAGGGCATCACGGCGCAGACCAATCTGTGGCTGGCACCGCTGAACCTCAAGCCAGGCATGGTTGTGTGTGACAACGGGCGTAACCTGGTGGCGGCTCTGCAACTCAACAGACTGACACATGTGCCATGCCTGGTCCACGTGTTCAATCTAATAGTTCAGCGGTTCCTCAAGACATACCCCAATCTGTCTGATTTGCTCACCAAAGTGCGCTGCATCTGTGCGCATTTCCGCAAGTCCACCACAGATGCTGCCACTCTCAGAGCAGCACAGCGCCGCCTACAACTGCCCGCTCACCGACTGTTGTGCGACGTGCCCACGAGATGGAATTCCACATTAAACATGTTATCCAGAGTTTACCAGCAGCGCAGAGCGATTGTAGACTGCCAGATGTCAACTTCCACCAGAACTGGTAGTCAGGTCAGTCAGATTCCTCAAGTCTACAATGAGGAGTGGATGTGGATGTCTGATATCTGCCAGGTGTTGAGCAACTTTGAGGAGTCAACACAGATGGTCAGCGCGCGATGCCGCCATTATCAGCCTCACCATCCCACTGCTTTGCCTGTTGAAAAACTCACTGCTCAGCATGAAGTCGGATGCTTTGCACTTGTCACAAGAGACGGTGGAGGAAGATACGTCGCTTGATAGCCAGAGCATCCTCCGGTCTGTTTCTCAGCGCGTATCGGAGGAGGGGGATGAGGATGAGGAGGAAGAGGAAGAGGAGGAGAATGTCTGCGAGACAGAAGAGGGTACCAGTGCTCAGTCCTTCTTAACTCTTGAGCGTATATGGGCTGAAGAGGAGGAGGAGGAGGAGGAAATGGAGAGTCAGGCCAGTGAGGAGAGGGAATTCTTGCGTGTTGGGACTCTGGCGCACATGGCAGACTTTGTTACCCTGCCTATCCCGTGACCCTCGTGTTAGATGCATTTTTTCAAACACCGATTACTGGGTGTTCACTCTCCTGGACCCACGGTACAAGCAGAACCTTTCCACTCTCATCCCTGCAGAGGAAAGGAGTATGAGAGTGAATAGATATCAACAGGCCCTGGTGCACAAGCTGAAACAATCCTTCCCATCTGACGCCGCTAGCGGAAGAGGGCATGGTTCTGTGGGCCAAGTAGCGGGGGAGAGGAGGCGAGCAGGCAGCTTGTCCAGCACTGGCAGGGGAATGCTCTCCAAGGCCTTTGCCAGTTTTATGTCACCCCAGCAAGACACTGTCACCTGTCCCCAGTCTAGGCAGAGTAGGGGGGAGCTGTACAGAAAGATGGTGAGGGAGTACCTAGCTGACCATACCAACGTCCGGACCGATCACTCTGCTCCATACAACTACTGGGTTTCAAAGCTTGGCACGTGGCCTGAACTGGCGCTGTATGCCATGGAGGTGCTGGCCTGCCCTGCCGCTAGCGTGCTGTCAGAGCGGGTATTCAGTGCAGCTGGTGGCGTCATCACCGATAAGCGTACACGCCTGTCAACTGACAGCGTTGACAGGCTGACGCTTATTAAAATGAACAAAGCCTGGATTTCACCGGAATTCAAATCTCCTCCGGGGGAAAGCAGCTAAAGATTTACATTACTTATGTATCCGATTCCTCTTCTGTACTCCTCCTACTCCTCTTCCTTGTCGTCTTTGCCTAACGCTGACCAAAAAAAACGCCATTTTTTAGAGGTCCAACTGGCACTCTTTTACCACAATTTTTCAGGAGGGCCCCCTACAGGCCCTCTCTTCAAACAATTTTTCCAGAGGTCCACCTACAGGCCCTCTCTCTAAATAATTTTTCCGGAGGTCCGCCTACAGGCCCTCTCTCTAAATAATTTTTCTGGAGGTCCACCTACAGGCCCTCTCTCCAAACAATTTTTCCGGAGGTCCACCTACAGGCCCTCTCTCTAAATAATTTTTCTGGAGGTCCACCTACAGGCCCTCTCTCCAAACAATTTTTCCAGAGGTCCACCTACAGGCCCTCTCTCCAAACAATTTTTCCGGAGGTCCACCTACAGGCCCTCTCTCTAAATAATTTTTCTGGAGGTCCACCTACAGGCCCTCTCTCCAAACAATTTTTCCAGAGGTCCACCTACAGGCCCTCTCTCCAAACAATTTTTCCGGAGGTCCACCTACAGGCCCTCTCTCCAAACAATTTTTCCAGAGGTCCACCTACAGGCCCTCTCTCCAAACAATTTTTCCGGAGGTCCACCTACAGGCCCTCTCTCCAAACAATTTTTCCGGAGGTCCACCTACAGGCCCTCTCTCTAAACAATTTTTCAAGAGGTCCACCTACAGGCCCTCTCTCCAAACAATTTTTCAAGAGGTCCACCTACAGGCCCTCTCTCCAAACAATTTTTCCAGAGGTCCACCTACAGGCCCTCTCTCCAAACAATTTTTCCGGAGGTCCACCTACAGGCCCTCTCTCTAAACAATTTTTCTGGAGGTCCACCTACAGGCCCTCTCTCCAAACAATTTTTCAAGAGGTCCACCTACAGGCCCTCTCTCCAAACAATTTTTCAAGAGGTCCACCTACAGGCCCTCTCTCCAAACAATTTTTCAAGAGGTCCACCTACAGGCCCTCTCTCCAAACAATTTTTCCGGAGGTCCACCTACAGCGGTCTCTCCACAAAATTTACGTCTTTTTCCTCTTTCTCTCTCTCCAAACTATTTTTCCGGATAGGTGCCATATACGGTATTAAACTGAAAAGAATACATAGAACACATACCACACTTGTTCAATCTCATAGTTGACAACTGTACCGGTTGATGCTAAATTTTTAAGTTGGGGTCCTGCGTCGTCATTCGAACTCCATCCGGCTGTTGTCACCACCACACACGCTAGCCAAGGGGGCACTCCTCTGGCTCTTCCAGCTCAACCTCCCTCCCCCCAGCCTGCCCCCCACCTACAGGCCCTCTCTCCAAACAATTTACGTCTTTTTCCTCTCTTTCTCTCTCTCCAAACTATTTTTCCGGATAGGTGCCATATACGGTATTAAACTGAGAAGAATACATAGAACACATACCACACTTGTTCAATCTCATAGTTGACAACTGTACCGGTTGATGCTAAATTTTTAAGTTGGGGTCCTGCGTCGTCATTCAAACTCCATACGGCTGTTGTCACCACCACACACGCTAGCCGATTCGACAATCGATAACCCGAAACGGGTCCGCCGTCGAGCCCTGCGTTCGGCCACCCTGAGCATTTCACATACTCTGACCGAGTCTGACCCTGAGGGGGCACTCCTCTGGCTCTTCCAGCTCAACCTCCTTCCCCCCAGCCTGCCCCCCACCTACTGGCCCTCTCTCCAAACAATTTACCCAGGTAGGGGACGTATTAGATATTGTAAAGGTTTTTTTTTTTGTTCTTCTTTTAATTGCCTCCTGCAATAGTGCGATAGACAGGAATCAAACCAGGGTCAACTGCTTGGGAAGCAGCTATGCTCACCACTTTACCACCAACAGCCACAGCAACTGATAAGAACAGATACTAAACTTGATGTAAGCCAACATTTCGACAATCGATAACCCGAAACGGGTCCGCCGTCGAGCCCTGCGTTCGGCCACCCTGAGCATTTCACATACTCTGACCGAGTCTGACCCTGAGGCCGCTCATGTACTGCCCACTTGGAGGATTGCGGGGCCTACTTTGTTCACGGTTTCTCAGAATTACTATGCCACTTCCTCCAACCCCTCCTCCTCCACCTTCGAATTACCATCCGTGCTTCACGTCCTGCTACCTCAGTCTAACTCGGTCACTCTGTCACCGCCATGCTGCGTCAGGCTAAATTTTTGGGTGGCTCACCTGCTACCTCATGTAACTTGGTCACTTGTTGGTGTCACCGCCATGCTGTGTCAGGCTTATGCCTGCATCGTGTGGCTGGGGATAGGAGAGCAGTGCCAGCATGGGCATGGCTGATGGACCTTCGTTGCACCTAGTTGGGTGCTTCCCTATATATTCCCACCATGCCAGCCATGGGTTGTACATTAACTAACAGGGAAAACAAAAAAAGTATTTTACAGGAGGGTCAACCGCAGACACTCCAAAACAATTTTACATGAGGGAGTGTCTCCCCGTCTGCCATCGTGTTCGGTTAGGCTGTCAGTACAGTAGGTACACCACCTCTGTCGTCCGCAGAAGCGGCCACTATGAGGAAGGCCATGGCAAGAACATCCCCTTTTCAATTGAGAGCAAGTGTAGAATTGTAGGAGGATGACACTTTTCTTCTGCAGTGGATTCACCTTCCCCTTTATCATTGCCAGACAACAGTTGGTGAAAAAGTAATTGGCAATGATGAAGAAAATGTAACGGTGCAGTGGACCGTCTGTGACGCAAAACCTATGGATTCCCACCATGCCAGCCATGGGTTGTACATTAGCTAATAACAGGGAAAAAAAAAAAAAAATTGTACAGAAGGGTCAACTACAGACACTCCTAAACAATTTTTTAGGAGGGTCAACTTCGAACACTCCAAAACAAATTTTTGGGAGGCTCGCCTACAGACATTTGACTGCTACCTCAATCTAACTTGGTCACTTGTTGCTGTCACCATGCTGTGTCAGGCTTATGCCTGCGTCGTGGGGCGGGGGATAGCACAGCAGTGCCAGCATGAGCAGTGGTTTCACCTGCAGGCGGTGATGGACCTTTGATGCACCTAGTTGCGTGCTTCTCTAACATGTGATGGGCATGTGCCTCGCCTTTCTTGGTCTGGGTGAGCACAATTGCCATGAGGGTAACCACCAGGCTGTTGCCTGAGAATTTGGGGTAAAGGTGGGATTAGGCAGCCTCAGAGGCATCCATCCATGCATGCTGCCCCTGCTGTTTCCTGTCCATTTCCATGGTGTTTCCATCATTTTCTGAGGTTTCCAGGTTTTCACCCAGCCTTCCCTAGGCAGAGCATTGGTCCCCTGCAAAAATGCTTGAGTCTCCCATTGACTTCAATGGGGTTCGTTATTCGAAACGAGCACCCGAGCATCGGGAAAAGTTTGACTCGAATAACGAGCACCCGAGCATTTTAGTGCTCGCTCATCTCTAATTGTAACTAAGACAGTCTGAATCGTTGTTCCTCAGTTGCCATCTTAACGGCTGCATGTTGCCCATAGCAACCACCAACCACTCCCATCAAACATCAGATCAGGTGGACACCCAAGTTGTAGGGTTGGCCAAGTACTTTGACCGAAATAAAAAATGTTGGAAAGGATGAAGTGAAAGTATGTCGCCTGGTTTGTTCTAAATTATCAACTCTGCAGCTGATAATCTTCAAAGGAAGTCTTGGAAATTCAACCTGACCAATTCATGTTTTTACAAACAAAAGACAACTGGATGTAATCGGGTTTCCCGATACACATCTAGTAGCTGTTGAGCAATCAAATCTGTCCAGACTGTTCTGGGAGGGTTGCCATGTTGAAATGTCAATTCCCTTGTGGTCAACCTGTGAGTGTAACAGAAAGCCAAGCCAATCAGGTTCCTGACTGTGTCCAATACCAGAGCTGACCTTGACCTGCCTCTGGATTTACCTCTTGTTTACAGAATAGATTGTTATCCTGATTTTGACCCTGCTTGCTAAGCCAATATACTCATTCTTTTATATTGCTTTTGTAATTGGAAAACTTTGTTCCTTGCCCCAGCCAATTATGATAGCATGAGTAACTGTGTGCACCCTCCTGTATCCTGATGAAAGACATTGTCCATAAGAACACACACATATAACATTTGCCATGATATGAGCTGGGAAGAGATTACAAGACAGGTCTAATATGTTACAATTTTACTCCATTTTCAGAAAAGGTGCAGAAGGAGATCGATACAATCATTGGTTCATGCAGGATGCCTGGAATGGCTGACAGGTCCCAAATGCACTACACAAATGCTGTGGTACATGAGATCATGAGATATGTAGATATTACTCCAATGGCTCTTGTTCACCAGGTGTCAGAAGACACATTCTTCAGAGGTTTTATGATTCCTAAGGTAAGAGACTTTACTCATTTTAGGCAAAGTTCATACTTTCTGGCTGGGTCCACTTTTCCACTTTTAGCCCTATGCAGTGTTTTCCATCTGAGATACACATCTGAATACCCAAAAACGATATTGGGAAATATACTATGACAGGTACATTCCCTTTAATGCGTCAAATGAATTTCAAATGATTCATCTTTGGACTCCTTTTGACTAGTTTTCCATTTGTTGACAGCTTTTTTTGCTGGACCGAATACAGTCTGGAAACAAAAAGCCAGAAACAAACAAGAATAGAGTCCAAACATAAATGCTTTGAACTCAGTTTCACATATTTAAGTGAATATACCTGTCATGGTATATGTTTGAATACCGTATTTAGACATATACCCCCAATGGAAAGCACTGCAAGCTGTCAGCACAGTAGGCAGGGAGAACACATATACACGGTGAGCCCTAACTTGCAACCAACCTGCTGTCCCTGCCTACTTGCAGAGCAAGCCCTAAGCGGCAAGTCCACAACTGATTGACAGTCCCTATGCTGGTAAGTGCAAGGAGTCAAACCAAGCACCTGTGGTAAAAACCACAGGGACCTGTTCACACAACTGGAACCCAGAAACAGACAAACACACAGAGAAGGGTACTGCAGGAAAAGGTCAAAGCCCTAAGGTCAATACAGTACCAAATCACAGAGCAGCGAGAGAGGTCCAAGTCAAGCCAAAATCAAATCCAAAAGTAACATTCCCACCCGCTGTGGGGAGAAAAAGCATAGCAACCACTTGCTAATGATGCTGTCGCATCACCAGGAGGAGTGGCTTTGCAGCATGCCTCTCTCGGCGCAGTTGCACCAAAGCGGGAGATCTTGCTGCTGGAGCCCGGACAGGTAAGTTTGTGACACAAGCATGGCCTGACAACCAGAGCTGGAGAGCCACATTTAATAAGAGAGATCACTACTTGCTTAACGTGTTTCTATCATATTTTTATTGCGTATAAATATATGACACTTCTAACAACCGATAGTTTGCTATCCCTGACGGCAGGAGGACTGTAAATGTTTGGAAACAAAGTCAGTCACTGAATAATCAGCTCAGAGTAAAAACTAAGAGGGAGAGGGGGAGGAGGGGGATGTAGCTGCAGTTTCTCTGTCAGTGTTCTGGTGAAACAGCCTGAAAGGAAGAAGGGGGAGCTGCAAGTGTAACACTCTTATTAGTTCATTACTTCTCCTCTGACTGCCATGTGGTGTTTGTCGTATCTAATTTCATAATGTCCCAACAGGGAACCCCCGTATTCCCTCTTCTTGGCTCAGTTTTAGCAGATCCAGACTGCTGGAAGACTCCTAATGATTTTAATCCAGAAAACTTCTTGGACCAGAATGGATTGTTCTGCACACATGATGCTTGGATGCCTTTCTCAGCAGGTACAGTTCTTGATAGGTGGTCTATTCATTTTTAGGGGTTCTCTCATGACAAACATTTCTTGGAGTGACCACAGTGATCAGACAGCACCCAAACATCGTGGCTGGCAAAGGGCATACTGTGGCTTTTATGGGGGTATTGTAGCAGATACAGCGCCTTGCGAAAGTATTGGGCCCCCTGGAACTTTTCAACCTTTTGCCACATTTCAGGCTTCAAACAAAAGATATAATATTTTAAATTTTTGGTGAACAATCAACAAGTGGGTCACAATTGTGAAGTGGAACGAAATTTATTGGATCATTTAAACTTTTTTTGTAATAATAAAACTGAAAAGTGGGGCGTGCAAAATTATCTGGTCTATTTACTTTCAGTTCAGAAAACTCCCTCCAGAAGTTGATCTCTGATCTCTGAATGATCCAATGTTGTCCTAAATGACTGATGAAGAGAAATAGAATCCACCTGTGTGTAATCAAGTCTCTGTATAAATGCACCTGCTCTGTGATAGTCTCAGGGTTCTGCATCATGAAGACCAAGGAACACACCAGGCAGGTCCGTGATACTGTTGTGGAGAAGCTTAAAGCCGGATTTGATACCAAAAGATTTCCCAAGCTTTAAACATCCCAAGGAGCACTGTGCAAACGTCATATTGAAATGGAAGGAGTATCAGACCACTGCAAATTAACCCGGAGACCCGGCCGTCCCTCTAAACTTTCATCTCAAACAGGGAGAAGACTGATCAGAGATGCAGCCAAGAGGCCCATGATCACTCTGGATGAACTGCAGAGATCTACAGCTGAGGTGGGAGAGTCTGTCCATAGGACAACAATCAGTCCAACACTTCACAAATCTGGCCTTTATGGAAGAGTGGCAAGAAGAAAGACATTTCTCAAAGATATCCATAAAAAGTCTCGTTTACAGTTTGCCACAAGCCACCTGGGAGACACCAAACATGTGGAAGAAGGGGCTCTGCTCAGATGAAACCAAAATCCAACTTTTTGGAAACAATGCAAAACGATATGTTTGGTGTAAAAGCAACACAGCTCATCACCCTGAATACACCATCCCCACTGTCAAACATGGTGGTGGCAGCATCATGGTTTGGGCCTGCTTTTCATCAGCAGGGACAGGGAAGATGGTTAAAATTGATGGGAAGATGGATGGAGCCAAATACAGGACCATTCTGGATGAAAACCTGAGTCTGCAAAAGACCTGAGACTAGGACGGAGATTTATCTTCCAACAAGACAATGATCCCAAACATAAAGCAAAATCTACAATGGAATGGTTCATAAATAAAGGTATCCAAGTCTTAGAATGGCCAAGTCACAGTCCAGACCTGAATCCAAAGAGAATATGTGGAAAGACCTGAAAACTGTTCACAAACGCTCTCCGTCCAACCTCAAAGAGCTTGAGCTGTTTTGCATGGAAGAATGGGCAAGAATTTCAGTCTCTAGATGTGCAAAACTGATAGAGACATACCCCAAGAGACTTGCAGCTGTAATCACAGCAAAAGGTGGCGCAACAAAGTATTAATGCAAGGGGGCCGGATAATTTTGCACGCCTCACTTTTCAGTTTTATTATTACAAAAAAAGTTTAAATGATCCAATAAATTTGGTTCCACTTCACAATTGTGACCCACTTGTTGTCGAGTCTTCACCAAAAATTTAAAATGTTATATCTTTTTGTTTGAAGCCTGAAATGGAAATGTGGCAAAAGGTTGAAAAGTTCCAGGGGGCCGAATACTTTCGCAAGGCACTGTATGTAGGCTAATGTGGCTTTCATGGGGTCATTGTGGCCTTCATGAATACACATCCTCATGGGTAAAATTTATTTTTGCAGGAAAAAGGATCTGCCCCGGTGAAGGACTGGCTCGTATGGAAATCTTCCTCTTTCTCACCTCTCTGCTTCAGAAGTTCACAATCAAACCTGCAAATCCATCTTACAAATATGACCTGTGGACGCTTAGAAGAGCCTTCAGAAAAAAAGGACTTTCTTATCAAATGAGAGCCTACCTCCGCACATAACAAAGGAATCATACCATTAGTAAAATGTCAGAGCATCTGGACTTGTATTTTCTCTTGAAGAAAAGAGAAAAGAAAAAATATGAGTCCAGTTGCTCTCAATTTTTACTACTGATATACCATGACCTCGATGAATGAGAATCTTCATACATGTATGAAAGGAACATTCATATTTTGTACACAAATAAGGCAGCTACAGAAATTATGATATTGAGATTCACTGATGATTTTTCTCTCATTTCTCACTTTTTTAATCGCATGAATTTTGTTTTTGTTGATTTCATTATAGAACAAAATGTGGCAAGACAAGCTGAGCATAAGTTCTACAATTCTGATTATCTTTTATGGCTTTAATGAACAGTACGGCATAATAAACTGGATTTCTTAAAGAGGTTGTCTAGAATACAGTTCTGTTTAAGAGAACCTTTCCTTTCTCCTGAGAATTTTGTGTGTAATAGGTCAGCCCGGTAACTCAGTGGTTAGCACTGGTGCCTTTCAACACTGGTTTGAGTCTGACCGACATCTGCGTGGAGTTTGTATGTTCTCCTCATGTTTCATGGATTTCGTCCGGGTACACCGGTGTCCTCCCATACTACAAAGACATACTGAAAAATTAGATTGTGAGCGTCATTGGAGACAGCAAGTAATGTCTGGAAAGTGCCGCACGATATATTAGAAATATATAAGTGAGTGAAATAAGAACTCTGAAGCATCTTATCTTCGATATCTACATTTTGCGGTTCTTGGAAATGTATGTACAAGGTCTTACTTTCATGTGCCCGTTTACCAGAATATTAACACCTGGCCTAAACCAGGTGTAAACATTACAATTTCAGATGAACCATGAACAGTGATGGACATGACATGTGAGAGTAATAAGTAGACATGGAATTATTTAAGGGTATATAGGACATATATTTCAAGTTTGATTTGCAATGCATAAGATGAAATTCTTTGTAAATCAGCAGCAATATGCAAGACAGCTCTGAGGCGGATTTGTCACATATTTCGGTGCAAATTTGCAACAGATATCACCTTGCAAACGGTCAAAAGCCACAAAAAACATTGACACCTGTATTTAGAACTCTACCATAGGCAGGGGAGGGCTGGGAAACTTAAATTGGCCCTGGAAAAAAAATAATAAAAATGGCCCCATTTTGTAGTCTGGTCCAAATTGATGAAAGGCAGGGCCAACGCAAGTAAATGGTGCCAGCAATACCATATTGTGGCACATTATACCACCCCAACAGAATCCATCACAAAATACCGCCAGCAGCACAAAATACATTACCAAAAACTTTTTAGGACGGCTGTCTGGAGGGCTCAGGTGTCCCCCTGGGCATCGGCCCACCTGGAAATTTCCCTGTAAGGTCTATGGCCAACCCACCCCTAATATTAGGGTTAGGGATAGAAAAAGGGGCCAGTATCGGGGTTAGGGACCTAATTAGGGGTCAGTACTAGGGTTAGAGGGTCAGTACTAGGGTAGGGGTCAGGCACCAGTATTAGGGTTAGGGAAAATTGAGAGATTAGGGGGAGGAAGGGGTGGGTCTGCTCCTGAGGAACGTCGCTGGTGGCGTGATGATATCATTGTCATGTCAATGTACTGCGGGAATAGCCAGGCAGGGAAACTGTGGTTCCCTCGTCCAACCACAATGCTGCAGGCTCAATTGTATCTGCATCTCGTGGAGGCAGATACAATTGAGTTTAAGGGCCACAGCGGCCCCCTGGCCCAGCCTGACCCTGGACCTTTTTGACTTCTATGGGAGAGTTTTCAAGCTCTGCAACCTGTGAAGAGGTCATTGTGCAAGGAAAGAATAGATAAGATTTAATAGTCACCTATTTTGAATGGTGGATCCTGTCTTATCTGGTCATTTATGATATCTATCCCCTATGTGTACAGATAAGCTGATAACTGCAGTAAAGGGTGAAAATTACAGGATTTGATGTTTTTGCTAAAATGTAGATATTGAAAAATAAAAAATGTTAACCCCTTGACGACCGCCATACGGCTATATACGTCCTATCTGCACATGCCCCGTGCAGATAGCACGTATATACACGTGCAGGCGGCCCTTTAATCCCAGCGCTGATCAGTGCTGGGATTAAAGCTCCTGCTCCTGCAATCTAACAGGAGCAGGTCGGGTCCCGGCTCACAGACAGAGCGGGGACCCCGAGGAGAAGACAGGAGCGGTTTATTACCGCTTCTGTCTTCTCCTCAGCCGGAGGACAGCCTTACCTCCTCAGCCGGTGCAGCAGGAAAGAAGCGGCAGTGCTGCTTCCTGTGTTAGTCCCGGCGGTCACGTGACCGCCGGGTGTCTCGGGGCCAGAGCAGTGCTGCAGGGTCTAAGGAGACCCTGATCAGCTCTGCCTGTGTGTAATGAGCCCCCAGGGGGCTGGTTTCCCCTGTAACTGGGGCTCCTGTGGATGCCCCAGTTACAGTGGAAACAGTGGGAAAAAAAAGTGTTAAAAAAAGAAAAAAAAAAGTCAGTCCTCCAGAGGTCTTTTAATGACCTCCTGGGGGACATATTATTTGTCAAAAATAAATTAATATATAAGTAAAAAAATAAATAAAAAACAAACAAAAAAAGTGTAAAAAACAAACAAAAACACGCAGTCGCCAATGGAAACAGTCACCATAGTCGCCCTGTCAAAAAAAATCTATACATGCTATATATCAAAACGATCGTCATCAAATAGGGAACCCAATGCAATAATTAATTTAACCTCCTCAGGCAGAGAGTTCCATAATCTCACTGCTCTTACCGTAAAGAATCCTCTTCTATGTTTGTGTACAAACCTTCTTTCCTCCAGACGCAGAAGATGTCCCCTCGTCACAGTCACAGTCCTGGGGAGAAATAGATGATGGGAGAGATCTCTGTACTGACCCCTGATATACATTATTTGTACACAGTTATTAGATGTCCCGTCAGTTGTCTTTTTTCTAAAGTAAATAACCCTAATTTTGATAATCATTCTGGGTACTGTAGTCCACCCATTCCATTTATTACTTTAGTTGCCCTCCTCTGAACCCTCTCCAGCTCTGCTATGTCTGCCTTGTTCACAGGAGCCCAGAACTATACACAGTACTCCACGTGTGGTCTGACTAGTGATTTGTAAAGTGGCAGGACTATGTTCTCATCAAGGGCCACATCTGCCACTTCTCTGCCCAGGCCTCCAATCTATCCAGGTCCCTCTGTAGCAGTATACTGTCCTCTTCTGTGTTAATTACTTTACACAGTTTAGTGTCATCTGCAAAAATTGATATTTTACTGTGCAAGCCTTCTACAAGATCATTAATAAATATATTGAAGAGAATAGGGCCCAGTACTGACCCCTGTGGTACCCCACTAGTGACAGTGACCCAATCTGAGTATGTGCCGTTAATAAGCACCCTCTGTTTTCTGTCACTCAGCCAGTTACTTACCCACATACAGACATTTTCTCCCAGTCCAAGCATTCTCATTTTATATACCAACCTTTTATGTGGTACAGTGTCAAATGCTTTGGTCACGTCTAGAACTTACCTCCTCAAAGAAACTGATTAAATTGGTTTGACATGACCGATCCCTCATGAAGCCATGCTGATATGGCGTTATTTGTTTATTTTCATTGAGGTACTCCAAGATAGCATCTCTTAGAAAACCTTCAAACAGTTTACCCACAACAGATGTTAAACTTACCGGCCTATAGTTTCCAGGCTTTGTTTTTGGATCTTATGTGAATACTGGCACTACATTTGCTATGCGCCAATCCTGTGGAACACCCCCTGTCAGTATAGGGTCCTTAAATATCATAAATAAAGGTCTGGCTATGACATTACTTAATTTTCTTAGGATACAAGGGTGTATGCCATCTGGTCCTGGCGATTTGTCTATTTTAATCTTTTTAAGACATCGCTGTACTTCTTCCTGGGTCAGACAGGGCACTTTTAATGGGGAATTTACTTTTATATTCTGCATTTCATTTGACAGTTTATTTTCCTCAGTGAATACAGTGGAGAAAAGATTTACTAGCTTTGCTTTCTCCTCATCGCTCTCTGCAACTCCCCCCTCATTACTCTGTAAGGGGCCGACACCTTCAGGTTTATACTTTTTACCATTGATATAACTGAAATGTATATATGTGGTTGTAAAATTTTGTATGGGCACACTGCAGGGCTTTAAAGGGAAGGAGCACCATATGGTTTTTGAAGGGCAGATTTTGCTGAAATAGTTTTTGGGCACTAGGTTGTATTTGAAGACACCCTGAGGTACCCCTAGACTGGAAGCCTCCAAAACCCAATATGTGGTCATAAACTGCTGTTTAAGAACACCGTAGAGCTCAGAAGGGAAGGAACACTATGTATCTTTTGGAGGGAAGATTTTACTGGAATCATTTTCCAAATATGTGCCTCCTTCACAGTAGTTATGCCCAGATATGTGTCCCTTCACATTAATTACGCCCAGTTATGTTCTCCCTCACAGTACTATACCCAAGTTGTGCCCCCTGACAGTAGTATACCCAGCTATACCTCCTGACAGTAATATGCCCAGCTGTGCCCCAACACAGCAGCAGCAGGATACACAAAACTGCCTGTCGGCCCCACCCTCTGTCCAGACCTGCAGTGTAGAGCACAGACAGGGGGGAGGAATGATGATGCAGGGATCCGACGGATGGCTCTTGCTTCATCATTACAGGCAGCTGTCTCTGCTTCCTACAGCTGCAGGACAGCCACTGAAATCCGGGACTGTCCTGCCGGATCCGGGAAGGATGGGAGGTATGGGTACTCTGGTAGCTTCCTCTGATGATGGTGCCTCCCACAACCTAGATGATCCTGCTGGAGCTGGGGAGTGGAAATCTTTAGCTCCAGTAATGATGATAAATAGGCCTGATGCTGTAGGCAGCCCTGTATGTAGACTGCTGCTGCAGGGACCAACTTCCAGGAGAACGTATACTGGTGGGTAACCCTGCTGTTTATGATGTTGGGGCACGCCATTACATATAATGCTGCTGGAGGAGGCTCAGGCAGCCCAGGAAACAGTACTTCTTGTTCCTGCCGTGGGGCCAAACCGGAGGGTCCCAGATCCAGTCTCCTGTAGGCTATAAGCAGGTCTCAGCTGATCCTCGGACCAGACTTTGGGTGCAGACTCCGAAACCAAATGCTTGCAGAGTAGTGTGACCCCGGTAGCAAAACGTCCCCATGAGCTCTCCATTGCCATGTACTCCACACAGTCATTTGCTTAAGTCTGTGGCAGGCATAAAGGTGATCTGCTTGATGGAGACCTGCCGACAAACACCTCCTTATTGGTTTCGTCATCAGTGAAAAAGCCTCTCCCTATCCCCACTGAAAACCAGCTGACATGCAAGCCACCACTCCAACTCTACAGATCTCCCGTTTGGGGATGAATCAGAACCCGGATCACTCACTCTGTCTTGCTGCCTGGATGTCCTGAAATCATCAATCCTTAAATCATGACTTCTATATAACACCCCTTTCAATCAGACCTCAGATCAGACCCCAAAGTAATAGTCATTATAACACTCCCCCACCTCAGATTAGACCTCAAAATCATGGCCCCTTTAATACTTCCCCTTATCAATCAGAACTCAAATTAGACCTCAAAGTAATGACCCCTGTAACATCTCCTTCATAAATCAGACTTTACAGCAAACCCCAAAGTAGTGGTCCCTATAACATCCCTACTCCATCAATCTGACCTCAGATTACACTCCAAAGTAATGGCCCCCTAAAACAGATCTCCACCTCCATTGCATAATTCAGACCTGAGATCGGGCAAAAAATAAATAAATAAAACCTACCTCTCCTGTTCCAGAAAGCACCGACACTCTGGAGATCCGACACACTCCTCTTGTAGCTCTTTACTGACCAGACACCATTCAGAGTGAGGTCACAGTTACGCCTGTGTGTACTACAACCTCACGTTGAATGCTGTCAGGACACAGCAGGCACCCAGAACAGAAGACCAAGGAGCAGTGAGTAATAATAGCTCTAGCAGCATTACACTACACTGAAATAAAGTTTAAGTATGCCAACTACCTTAAAATTGCTGGACATTCCTGGCCATTTTAAATATCCCTGCTGGACTTTTATTTAAGACCTAAAGAGTTGACACGTCCTGGAAAAGAAGACGTCTGGTCACCTTATTTTAATGCAGGAGGACCCCTAAGGAGCCATTAGAGAGGATGGGAGTTGTAGTGGATCTGACGAGATGCTGTTAAGTTGTGTCACTGTGTACTCCCGCAGGCCATTGCTACCTGGGGTTCACTGCAGTGAATAAGTGATGTGAAGGAACCAGGCAGAGATTATAGAACAAAGAACATCTTTCTTTACTAAGTGCAAAAAATAAATAGCAGCACACGTAGCCACAGTTTATACAAAGTGCAATTTCTCCTCCCAGATCATAGTGGCAGAAGATGACAATAGGAAGGTAACTAGCTGACAATCTGTCTCTTCTGATTTCCTTCCCTACAGCTGTACTCTGGTACCTGTGGCTGTAGGTGTCCAGTGTATGATGCAGACTTCTAGCTATGTCTGTCCTGCACTGTGGTGGTGCTGTCTTAATGTCTTTTCCCTCACCTTGCAGCAGAGTCTGCATAGTTTAATTTCTTGATCACTCAGATGACACAAATATGCCTTAGTTTACAGATCTTCTGTAGCTTTGGACCCTCTAGGCTCTTAAGGGTAGTGATCCTCCCAGATGAGATGCCTATGTGGTCCTCATGGCCTAGCTGAACATGAGATAGATCACTCCTCACCCTCTTCTTTTTAAACTGCTCTAACTAACCATGACCCTCCACTGGCATGAAGTTGAACCAGCCAAGTTCTACCAATAGGGGAGGAATGGGATGGTAAGTCTCATTCCTGTTGCCAAACGCTGCCAATAATACTCCATCCGCAGGTGTACAAGGTGTATAACATGTCATTACATTACATTACACTACAACCATTTACAATACTAGTACTCCAAGGTCTGGGAAACTACACCTGAACTATTTCCAGGTACTTAGCAGAAGGAAATTTGGTGTCAAAAGGCCCTTTCCATGTCCTGCCATTAACAGCCAGCCACCATTGCTTTGTTTGCATTAATAAGAATCCTGTAGTGCTATGGACTGCAACTGTATCATCTGTCTTTACCAATGAACCAGGTTCTGTTTGAGAACCCACAATAGTTGAGTTTGAGTATGGAGGCCTCGTGGTGAGCTCTTCAATCCTGCCTTTGCTGTGGAGCAACACACTGTCCCAATTGCTGGTGTGATGATCTGGAAGCCATTACATACCACAGCCACCCTTCCAGTAATATGAGGGACATTAAAGGGGTTGTCTCACTTCAGCACATAGCATTTATCATGTAGAGAAAGTTATTACAGTTATTATTGCCTCCTTTGCTGGCTGGATTCATTTTTCCATCACATTATACACTGCTCGTTTCCATGGTTACGACCACCCTGCAATCCATCAGTGGTGGTTGTGCTTGCAGAATATAGGAAAAAGCACCAACCTATGTGCGCTCCCATGGTCCTGGCCACCAGAGAGGCTGATGCTTTTCCCTATAGTGTGCAAGCACGACCACCACTGATGGATTGCAGGGTGGTCGTAACCATGGAAACGAGCAGTGTATAATGTGATGGAAAAATGAATTCAGCCAGCAAAGGAAGCAATATGGAGAATCACATTACATTAGTAAGTGCCTTGTATTAACGTTCTCTACATGATAAATGCCACTTACTGAAGTGAGACAACCCCTTTAACAGCTCAGTGATATGTGCAGGACATCCGGCGGACACATGTGTTCCTCTCATGGCAGGGCTCCCAACTGCCATTTTTCAGCAGGATAATGCCAGCACACAGCAAAGGTTTCCCAGGAAAGTCTTCTCCAGATTACAACACTTCCTTGTCCTGCCCTGTCACCAGATTTATCAATACTTTATAGGACCTGCTGGGATGTCAGCTTCAGCAACTTACATATGTGCAGGATTTACAGGCCCAGGTGCAACATCTGTAGGTAAATGTGCCGCAGGATTCCATACAGAACCTGTATGCCTCCATACCCAACTGTATCTCATCTTGTATCCAGGCTAGAGGAAGCCCAACAGGGTCCTAGAGTCTCCTCTTCCACAATAAACTCATCCTTTCCCTCTAATATTGTGATCACTTACATTTATAATCATTACATTCACACACAGAAAGTTTAATTCCGTTCCAACAACTTCTTTTTGGTACATGATGAGGATTTTTTTTTTAGCAATGAGTATATTTTTATTTCATGTATATATAAGTAGTATTTGAAATGCCCCATATATTTCATATTATCAAGATAATTGTATAGTGGCTCACCCTCCTCTAACCATGGATATGGTGCTCTGTCTAAATGACACACCCAGCCAGCGAATACCTAAAAGTTATATAGTAACATAGTAACATAGTTTATAAGGCCGAAAAAAGACATCTGTCCATCCAGTTCGGCCTGTTATCCTGCAAGTTGATCCAGAGGAAGGCAAAAAAAAACCTGTGAGGTAGAAGCCAGTTTTCCCCACTTTAGGGAAAAAAATTCCTTCCCGACTCCAATCAGGCAATCAGAATTACTCCCCGGATCAACAACCCCTCTCTAGTAACTATAACCTGTAATATTATTACCCTCCAAAAATACATCAAGGCCCCTCTTGAACTCTTTTAGTGAACTTACCATCACCACCTGCTCAGGCAGAGAGTTCCATAGCCTCACTGCTCTTACCGTAAAGAATCCTCTTCTATGTTTGTGTACAAACCTTCTTTCCTCCAGACGCAGAGGATGGCCCCTCGTCACAGTCACAGTCCTGGGGATAAATAGATCGTGGGAGAGATCTCTGTACTGACCTCTGATATATTTATACATAGTTATTAGATCTCCCCTCAGTCGTCTTTTTTCTAAAGTGAATAAGCCTAATTTTGATAATCTTTCTGGGTACTGTAGTCCACCCATTCCAGTTATTACTTTAGTTGCCCTCCTCTGAACCCTCTCCAGCTCTGCTATGTCTGCCTTGTTCACAGGAGCCCAGAACTGTACACAGTACTCCATGTGTGGTCTGACTAGTGATTTGTAAAGTGGCAGGACTATGTTCTCATCACGGGCATCTATGCCTCTTTTGATGCAGCCCATTATCTTATTGGCCTTGGCAGCAGCTGTCTGACACTGGTTTCTGCAGCTTAGATTTCTGTTCACTAAAATTCCTAGGTCCTTTTCTATGTCAGAGTTACCCAATATTTTACCATTTAGTATGTACTGGTGGCTTGCATTATTCCTTCCCATATGCATAACCTTACATTTGTCAGTGTTAAACCTCATCTGCCACTTCTCTGCCCAAGCCTCCAGTCTATCCAGATCCATCTGTAGCAGTGTACTGTCCTCTTCTGTGTTAATTACTTTACACAGTTTAGTGTCATCTGCAAAAATTGATATTTTACTGTGCAAGCCTTCTACAAGATCATTAATAAATATATTGAAGAGAATAGGGCCCAATACTGACCCCTGTGGTACCCCACTAGTTACAGTGACCCAATCTGAGTATGTACCATTAATAACCACCCTCTGTTTTCTATCACTGAGCCAGTTACTTACCCACATACAGACATTTTCTCCCAGGCCGAGCATTCTCATCTTATATACTAACCTTTTATGTGGTACAGTGTCAAATGCTTTGGAGAAGTCCAGATATACGACATCCAATGATTCTCTGCGGTCCAGACTAGAACTTACCTCCTCATAGAAACTGATTAAATTGGTTTGACATGACCGATCCCTCATGAAGCCATGCTGATATGGAGTTATTTGCTTATTTTCATTGAGGTACTCCAAGATAGCATCTCTTAGAAAACCCTCAAACAGTTTACCCACGACAGATGTTAAACTTACCGGCCTATAGTTCACGGGCTCTGTTTTTGGACCCTTTTTGAATATTGGCACCACATTTGCTATGCGCCAATCCTGTGGAACACTCCCTGTCAGTATAGAGTCCTTAAATATCAGAAATAAGGGTCTGGCGATGACATTACTTAATTCTCTTAGGATACGGGGGTGTATGCCATCCGGTCCTGGCGATTTGTCTATTTTAATCTTTTTAAGACGCAGCTCTACTTCTTCCTGGGTCAGACAGGGCACTTTTAATGGGGAATTTACTTTTATATTCTGCATTTCATCTGACAGTTTATTTTCCTCAGTGAATACAGTGGAGAAAAAGTTATTTAGTAGCTTCGCTTTCTCCTCATCGCTCTCTGCAACTCCCCCCTCATTACTTTGTAAGGGGCCGACTCCTTCAGGTTTATACTTTTTACCATTTATATAATTAAAGAACATTTTAGGGTTAGTTTTACTTTCTTTGGCAATTAATCTCTCAGTCTCTAGTTTGGCTGTTTTTATTTGTCTTTTACAGATTCTATTTTTTTCCTTGTAGTTTTTCAATGCTTCCTCGCTCCCCTCCTGTTTTAGTGATTTAAATGCTTTCTGTTTGTCATTTATTGCTTTCTTTACAGTCCTGTTTATCCACATTGGTTTTTTCTTGTTCCTTAACCTTTTATTCCCATAAGGTATGTACCTCTCACAATTAGATATTAGGATGCTTTTAAAAATCTTCCATTTTGTGGCTGCGTTTTTATTTTTGAGGACTTGGTCCCAGTTAGTTAGGCCTATGGCCTCTCTTAGTTGGCTAAATTTAGCTTTTTTGAAGTTAGGTATTTTTGTTCCTCCCTGAAGAAACGCTCTTTTGAATGACAATTGGAAGGTTATTATGTTATGGTCACTATTTCCCAGGAGTCCCCCGACCTGCACATCTGTTGTTCTGTCAGGTCTATTGGTTAATACTAAGTCCAGTATGGCCATCCCTCTAGTCGGGTCCTGAACCAGTTGGGAAAGGTAATTGTCTTTGGTTATTTCCAAGAACCTGTTTCCTTTATGAGATATACAGGTTTCAGTTTTCCGGTCTATATCTGGGTAGTTGAAATCCCCCATAATAACGACCTCATTATGATTTGCCACCTCGTCTATTTCGTTTAGAAGTAGATTTTCTATGGGCTCTGGTATACTAGGGGGTTTATAATAAACTCCTATTAGTATTTTATTAATGTTTTTGGCTCCATTTATTTCTACCCACAGTGACTCCACATCTTCATGTCCCTCACTTATATCTTCCCGGAGTGTGGACTTTAGACAGGACTTTACATAAAGGCAGACCCCTCCCCCTCTCCGGTTTTGGCGATCCTTTCTAAACAGACTGTAACCCTGTACATTAACTGCCCAGTCATAGGTATCATCCAGCCATGTTTCAGTTATTCCCACTATGTCATAGTCCTCCTCACACATCACTAAGTCCAGTTCACCAATTTTATTAGTCAGGCTTCTGGCATTAGCGTACATACACTTAAGAGGTCTATGTATATTTTTTACCCCGCTTTTAAAATTACTATTACCTGTGAAGTGAATATCCGGGGTTTTTGAGTTACTTTGGTAGATGTTTTGCCCAATATTCTCCCTACATTCCTCACTAATCCCAACCCCCACTAACCCCCCACTCTCCCCGACTATGACCCACTCTCTATCTACACTATCTATTACTATGAAATATATGGAAAAGTTATATGATAGACGAGCACTCACATTTAGGTGATGCATAGAACACAATTCTTCAATAAATAAATGAATTCTATTTTTATTCACACCACATAGATAAAATTAAAATAAAATTAAAAATAGGAATATAAAAGTATATAAAAAAAGATAAAAGGATAATGTGGTCTTTCTGACCCCAATATTACTGTAGCAATATTTTATACTCTATATACAGGATATTGTGTGTCCCCAGAAATCCAGACAGGGTTTTCCATGATACCCACAAAGACTATATAAAGTGGGTAGGATGACGCAACAAACATGGCCACTGAGGAAGAGGTTGGAATAACCTCGAAACGGGTCTGGCGTCTTTTTGTTGGGAACCCTACTTCTTTGAGAACCCAGGCTGGCGGTTTATAAAGACAGTGGATTAATACTGTGTACGTATGCCCTACCTAAAGGAATTCCTATCAAGCAACTAAGTATCCACTTAGAAGAATCCTGCGCTCCGAACGCCTCTCTGATCACATGACAGAGTAAGTCCATAGCGGCCTACACCACAAGAAGCCAGCAGGGGCAGCGTCAGTCCAGGATGAGTGCCTCATAGAGGCTTGCTATTTACAGAAACCAGCCGAACATCTCAATGAGGGTGAGTGCCTTAGAGGTTTTGTGTGGACTAACAATACTACCGTGGGACGCCACGACAGTTTTGATTAAATACTCACCATACACTCTCATATAACTTTGATTGTATGGTTACTACGTTGTTATAAGAGAGACAACTGACGTGGTTGGAACAGAAATCGATATTCAGTAAATAGCTAATCAAAGTGGAATAGTCATCTGTCCAATCAATTCCCAATGAGAGCCGTCTAGTAACCAGCATGAAGGAGGTCCACATGTAATCCAGCACTTACCTGTTTTTAAATGGATATGTAAGGCCTCTTTCACACTAGCGGCAGCACGGATCTGGCAGGTGAAGGGTGCCGCCGGATCTGTGCTGCCGCAGGGACATGTGTGGGGCCGGAACCGCGCTCTGGCCCCACACATGTCACACAGTACATACACACAGACACACACACAGTCATATACACATACATACTTACATGCTCCCGGCAGGTCTCCACAGCGCAGGAGGAGCAGGACGGCGCGCACATAGGACGATTCCCCACAGCGCCCTCTGCTGGGCGCCGGGTGGAATTGTCCTATGTGTGCGCAGTCCTGCTCCTCCTGCGCTGTGGAGACCTGCTGGGAGCATGAAAGTATGTATGTGTATTTGTAGGTGTATATGTCTGTGTATGTTTATGTGTATGTATGTATGTGTGTGTATGTATGTATGTGTGCAGGTGACGGATCCGTCATGAACTCCATTGAAAGACAATGGAGGACGGATCCGTTCACCATTGTGTCACACCAAACGGATACGTCCCCATTGACTTATATGGGGGGTCATGACGGATCCGTCTTGGTGCGGATGCCTGGACCGGAGAGCAAACCATAGCATGCTGCGGTTTGCTCTCTGGTCTGAAGACGGAACGGAATGCTTTCAGGAGCGCTCCGTTGTCTTCAGTTCAGTTTTGCCCCCATTGACAATGAATGGGGACAGAACTAAAGCGTTTTATTCTGGTATTGAGCCCCTATGACAGAACTCAATACCGGAATTATAAAACGCTAGTGTGAAAGTAGCCTAACCCAGCACTTACCTGTTTTTAAATGGATATATTAATCCGGAGAAATATTTAGGCTGCATTGGTTAAGTTTGGAACTATATCCGCTGCTACTGCCCTTGATAGGAGATCCGGAATTTACATTGCTACTTGTGGATATACACTACTGCTAATGCTGTGAATATATAACACTGCTGCTATTATTGAGAGTATATATCATTGCTGCTATTGTTGTGGATATTGCCACCATTATATTTTCTTCACAGTTTTTTTTCTTGTTCAATAGTTTTTATTGGGTTTTTTCCTTTTTTTTTTTAAATACAGTGCAAAATTTTCTTAATAGAAAAGAAAAGAAACAGGGGAAAGAGTACAAATTGTATAGAAATACAATAGAAACACATTTCTATAGTTCTACAAATAGTACAATCGGGTTATGCAAAGTTGAAATATTTGCTAGATGGTATAACTTGAACCATTAGTAGGGAGTAAACAGATGACTGGCAGCGATCCAAGCTTATAACCAGCCATACGCCTCCTCCAACATATATAATATATTCGTACTCTGTATACAGAGGAAAGAGAGACAGCGTCTCAGGGGTGTAACATAATAAGTCAAAGTATATTGTATACGTAAAAGAAAAGAAAAACTAAAACTATAGGTGCTCTATTTGTCTCGACATTATTAGATTGGGATATAAAGGGATCATTAGAAGGGCAACTCTATGTATATGAATCAAGCACTTACAAATATTGAGTTTTCCCAGATATTCCATGTGGAGCAAAATTTTTTCATATTCCCATTACTTCTGGCACTCATCTCCTCGTATTTGTGGTTTAGGTTAATCTTTCTTATTATTGCTTGTATCTCTGGAATTTCAGGAGATTTCCATTTCCCCGCAATGGACTGTATAGAAGTAGTAAGTATATGATGTGTTAAGGTTCTGTATTTGTTTGCTATGTCACAAATTCCCAATCTTAGTAAATAGCATTCTGGGGAAAAGGGTAGATTTATATCTAATTTGTTTAATAACTCATTTGTAATCTGTTCCCAAAAGATTTTAATAATAGGGCATTCCCAAAAAATATGCAGCAAGTTTCCAACTTGGCCACATTTTCTCCAGCACAGATTAGATGAGTCATGAAAGATCTTTGCAAGTCTATAAGGAGTGTAATACCATCGGAAAGCTAATTTGCAGTATGCTTCTAAATGGTCTGAACATGATGAGCTTTTCGTGACAGATTGGAAAGTTGTTTTCCAGGAGTGTATGGGGATAGTAATATTAATATCTCTTTCCCATTTTTGGAGAATAGATGAATGTACATTTAGGTAGTTGTCTGTCAATTGTGTATAAAATATTTTCAAACCTTTCATATATTTGTGGAGTTTGTTTTCTAGCAGAGCACATGTTAATGGATGTACTGTGGGAAGTTTTACATTATTTTTGTTTAGAAAGGTTCTGATTTGCAGGTATATCCAGAGATCTGTTCTGGGAAGGTCATATAATTGACTCAATTTTAAATAGTTCATTAATATCTCCCCTTGAAACAGATCTTGTACATAGAGTATGCCGTTTTGTATCCAATTTTCTATCGGTAGGGAAGGTATTAAAATCTGAAGAGTTTGCAACGGAATTTTCAATGGTTTGGAGATTTTGAATTTGGCGCATATTTTAACATATTTATCCCAAATAACTGTGGCGTCCCTAATTATTGGGTTTTTTGATTTGTAGGCATGGGTACCCATAGTATAAGCCAATATGGAGTCCTTTATTCTACATCTTTCTTCTAATGCATGTTCAATTTTATTCCATTGATTGATGTAAGATGCTCGACATCTGGTAAGCTTGAAGGTCTGGTACGCCAATACCTCCTGAATTTCTATTCCTGTTTAATACTGACATAGGAATTCTGGGGCGTTTGTTTCCCCAGATAAATTTATTCATCTGAGCCTGGAATTTTTGCATTATACGTGAGGGTAGTAATAGAGGAATAGTTCTAAAGAGATATAAGATTTTAGGCAGTAACATCATTTTATATATTATTATGCGTCCCCACCAAGAATTATCAGACATGTTTAATTGGGTCATGTCTTGTTGTATTCGGGATAGCATAGATGGGTAATTGTTCTGAATCAAAGAGTCAACTGGGTAAGAGATCTCAATGCCCAAATATGGAATCTTATCGTCATGCCAAATATAGGGAAAGCTAGATTGTAGGATTATTTTGTCCGTGTTTTTTATATTCATTTCTAATATTAGGGATTTAGTGTCATTAATTTTATAGTAAGAAACACTTCCGAAGGTTTTGATGAGTTCCTGTATTTTAGGTAGTGCTACTTTAGGTTCTGTGGTGCATATAATTATGTCATCCGCGAATAAACTCATTTTGTGTCTTGTGTCAATTATGTTAATTCCTGTAATATCTTTATTTTTCCTAATCAGTTCTGCAAATGGTTCTAGAGCCATTATGAACAGAAGGGGTGATAGTGGGCATCCTTGTCTGGTGCCATTTGTGAGATTAAATGGGGATGAAGTTATACCGTTTGTAATAACTTTAGCTGAGGGATTAGTATATAGGGCTTTGATAGCATTTTTGATAGGTCCTGAAAATCCAAATTTTTCTAATGTGTTGAACATATATTCCCAATGGATTCTGTCGAAGGCTTTTTCAGCGTCTAGTGAAAGAAGTATAGATGATAAATTATTTTGCTGTACGTGGTGTAATATATTTATAATACGTCTTGTGCCGTCTGAGGATTGTCTTTCTGTCACAAAACCAACTTGGTCATGGTGGATAATAGTAGGTATAATAATGGATATTCTATTGGCAATAGTTTTGGCGTATATTTTGATATCAGTATTGATTAGTGATATAGGTCTATAGTTCGTCACCAACGAGGGGTCTTTATTTGGTTTTGGAATGGTGATTATGTTTGCCTGCATCATCTCTTTAGGAAATGTACCGGTAATCACTGCTTCATTGAACAGGTCTGTAAGAATCGGAGTTAGAATGTCTTTGTAGATTTGGAAGTATTCATTATTATAGCCGTCTGGTCCTGGAGATTTGCGTTTTTTTAAGGTTTGGATAGTATTGCTAATTTCTTGAGGGGAGAATGGAGCATTCAGTATGGCAAGTTGTTTGTTTGTTAGTTTAGGTAATGATATTGATTCTAAAAAGGACATTATAGAGGAGGTGGTAGGTTGAGTTGTTTGTGGATCTTTATTCAGATTGTATAGCTGTTCATAGTATGATCTGAACTGTTCTGCAATGTCTTTAGGATTCATAACTTTTGAGTTGTGTTTTTTTTTTATAAATGCTATTCTATATTTATTTTGGAGTTGTTTGACTCTATTTGCCATAAATGCAGAAGCTTTATTGTTCTGCAAATAATATTTTTGTTTGAGTTTGGACAGATTCTTTTCATATTGATCCAGTAATAATATTCTGATGTTGTTTCTTGTGTTGATTAATTCTTCTTTTATTTTAGCGTCGCTAGTGTTTTTATGTTTTTTTTCTAGTATCTTTAATTTGGACATTTTTTCTTCCAACTGTTTATTTTTTTGTTTTTTATATTGGGCTCCATATTTCATCATCATGCCACGAATATATGCTTTATGTGCATTCCATAGGGTAGTTCTTTTTATATCAGGGGTATCATTTAGTTGAAAATACTCTTTTAAGTCTTTTTCTAGATTACTTTGAATTTTTGGATCGTTTAATAAGTAGGTATTTATTTTCCAGATATAATCTGAGGATGGGATATTTTTTTCTTTTAGCGTAGTAATAAGGGGAGCGTGATCTGACCATATGATATGGCCTATTTTTGAATCTTGTATTAGTTGAAGGGATGTTATGTCAGTTATGCAATAGTCTATTCTAGTATATACATCATGTACTTGAGAATAAAAGGAGTAGTCTCTTTCATTGGCATGCAGACACCTCCAAGAGTCATATAGATTATTATCGAATAACCATTTTTTCAATGTAGGTGAAGGTTGTCTTGTTCTGTTGGTTGTATCCAGTGACGGATCTGATATGAGATTAAAATCTCCTAATATTAATAAATGGCCTTGCTCATGTTTCTTGATTTTCTTCAGTGTTTTATTTAAAAATCTTGTTTGTCCCTTATTTGGGCTATATATGTTGCAAATGGTATATGTAATGTTGTTTAATTTGCATATCAGAACAAGAAATCTTCCCCTTTTATCAGTAATAACTTCTATTTTGTGAAACGCTACTGTATCTCTGATGGCTATGGAAACGCCTGCTTTTTTGGAAGTAGCGCAAGCATGGAAGATATGAGGAAAGTTCCTGTTTTTAACTCTAGTGATGTCTTCTTGGAGTAGATGTGTTTCCTGAACGCAGATAATGTCCGCATGTGCCGATTTGGATTCTTTCCATAAAGATAATCTCTTGGAAGGATGATTCAGTCCTTTCACGTTCAAAGAGAATATCTTAATAGTCATGGTGTGTTGTTGGTGAATGCTTACGGTTGGAAGTCTTCATTCGTAGAATGGTCTGATAAATCAGTGTTGATGATGGTCTGGGTTTGGAGTCTTCTGGATTATGGGAAGTCGTGGGAGGATGGTGACTTCTTCTGATGACAAGATTTGAGAGCAACCTGTTAAAAGAAAGGTTAAATAACGAAAACATAACAGTAATAACGTAACAGTCCATCTTGTAGATGGAAAAAGCACAGAGATCGATCGATTGGACCGACAATTTGTGGGGTATAGTCTTGAAGAAGACACCTCACGTTTGATGGAGTATTAGACTGCACAGGAAACTTCATTTTGGTGGATCAGGTTCCCCTTGTTGTTGTTGACCATTCTTCTGGAAGTGTCATAGCTGGTTCCTTCTGTTTTCTCTTGCTGATTTCTGAGGTATCCAGTTGCCACTGTTCAAGCAGTTTCTGGCCTTGATCCATCGTGGTAATAATATGAAGAGTTCCTTCTTTATGGATAAGGATTTTTGTGGGGAAACCCCATTTGTAGGCAATTTTGTTTTCCCGTAGGCACAAAGTAAAAGGTTGGAGTTTTTTCCTTTCAAGAATGGTTGCTTGGGAGAGGTCTGTAAATAGTGAGATTTTTTCGTATGGTTCTGGGAGGGAGCTCATTTTTCTCGCTGTGAACATAATTTCTTCTTTGATATGGTAGAAGTGGATATGGGCGAGGACATCTCTTGGTCTAGATTCTGGAATTGAGTTAGGTTTAGGGAGTCTGTGTGCCCTGTCCACAGTTAAGTCCAGCAAAGATGCTTCTGGTAATATAGCTTGCATCATTTTTTGTATGTATTTTAGTAACTCGTTTGGAGGAACGGATTCCGGAATACCCCGGAATTTGATGTTTTTTCTCCTAGATCTATCCTCTAGATCAGCCATTTTTTGTCTAATAGCTGTAATATCGTCATCAAGTGCATTGTGTGAGTCAACCAAGGTATTATGCGCTCCAGCGTATTCCGCCATCTTGTTTTCGATATGGTCTACTCTTTCCCCCAAGTCGTCTATATTACTTGATAAAAAGGTGCATATTTGTGCTATATCTGCTTTAATTGAGGTATTCAGCGCTAGAAGCATATCTTTCATCAAGTTTACAGATATAGGTTCATTAGAAGTTGGGATATGTTCAAAAACATTTATGGGATGAAAAGACATTAATGTAGATTTCTCACCATTATTTTCTTGATTAAAGGAGTTGTCCCTTCTGGGTCTTTGTTTTGCTGGGCTATGTACTGTGGAAGAATCTGATAAAATGGCGTCCTCCTCTTCTTCTTCCTCTCTGTGCTGTGGATTTTGCGCTGGTGGTTTTAATGTTTTGGCTGATGTAGTTGCTCTTCTATTTCTGGGTGTTTTTGTTGTATTTGTCTTATTTGTCTGAGAATTAATCTCTCTTTTTTCTTTCCTTGTAGGTTGTAAGCCCGGCGAGGAGGTGTTGCTGCTGCTGGCTGAGGAGCCCCGTTCCCGCCCGCCGCCATCTTTGCTATCTTTCCCCTCCGTGAGGAAGAAGTCCTCCAGATGCTTGGGAGGCTCCCTCCTTCTCCCCTTCATCATGGTGAGTAGGGTACCTGTTCCTTGTGTCTGTCGCTTGTCTTTTATATGCTTTTAGGTCCGGTGCATCTGCTGTGAGCGTCGCTGGAGCCTGGTGAGGTGAGGAGCTCCTTTAGTGTGCGGCCGTCTCCATCGGCTGCAAGCCACGCCCCCCCTTCACAGTTTTTTTTATAGATACAGTATATATTATCATATTGCAGTCTACAGAAGCCCTATTAAGGACGTATAAGGAGATATATCAGTGCAGTTGTACGATACTACATTCTGAATATAAATGTAGTATATTACTATAACGACACTGGGGACACACAATATCCTGTATATAGAGTATAAAATATTGCTACAGTAATATTGGGGTTATATTACCTTATAGACATAACGACTATCAGAAAGACCGCAATTATCTTTTTTTATATTTTATATTTTTATTCTATCTGTATGGTGTGAATAAAAATAGAATTTAATTATTTATTGAAGAATTGTGTTCTATGCATCACCCAAATGTGAGTGCTCATCTATCATATAACTTTTCCATATATTTCATAGTAATATTTTGGCAGGATAACATATTTCGAGTTTTATATATGCAGAATAAAAGTTTTTGACTCTGCCTATTCCCTCTTAGGCCCCATGCACACGGCCGTTCTGTGCATGTGGGACCACAATTTGCTGTCCCCAATGCACGGACAACATCTGTGCAGATTCTGAAGACGGATCCAGACAGCCGCAATAGGGGCATGACAGGACAACAGCCGTGTGCATGAGGCCTTACTCTGTTATCTGGTGTTGTATTGTAAGGTTCTGGTGGATATCCTGGACATGAAGGTTGGTTTGCACAGGCCCAGACTACAGACCCCTTTACACTGTCCGATCATTGGGGCTGAAGATTTATAAGGACTCTCATTCTTGTTAATTGTCCTGTGTAAATGTGCTGCCAATCACCCAACAAAAGAGCAAACGCGGGGACGTGGCCTGCTGCAGCCGGAGATGGCCACGAGATAAAGAAGCTCCTCACCTCACCGGGATCCAGCGGCGACCCAGCGACTGCACGCATGATCTGAAGCCCTGAAAAAGAAAGCGACAGACACGCAATAAGGTCAGATACTCACCATGTCGAAGGGGAGAAGAAGGGAGCCTCCTAAACACCTGGAGGACTTCTACTTACCGGAGAGGAGCAGCATCAAAGATGGCGGCGGGCGGGAGGAAACTCCTTCAGGCGGCAGCAGCAGCACTTCTCCTCCTAGCTCACAACCTGTGAGAAGGGGGAAAAAAGAGATCATTATACAAAATAAGAAAACAACTACTACAAAAACGCCTAGAAACAACAGAACTAATACAGCCAATACATTAAAACCAATGCTACAAAATACCTTACAGAGAGAAGAAGATGATGAAGACGCCATTTTATCCGATTCTTCCACAGTTCACAGCCCTGCCAAGCAGAAACCCAGAAGGGACACTTCTTACAACTTAGAGGCAGATGGTGAGAAAAAATCCTTACTTTCTTCAAAATCTATAAGTGTTTTTGAACACATTCCAACCTCTAATGAACCTATTACGGTTAATCTGATGAAAGACATGCTTTTAGCCCTAAATACATCTATCAAAGCAGATATTGCGCAAATGTGCACGTCCTTATCAAATAATATTGATGACCTAGGTGAAAGGGTTGACCACATTGAACACAAGATGGCGGAATATGCTGGGGCACATAACAGCCTGGTTGACGCACATAACGCACTTGATGATGATGTTACTGCTATGAAACGATGGCAGACCTAGAGGACAGGTCAAGGAGAAACAATATCAAGTTTAGAGGTATCCCAGAATCTGTCCCACCAAATGAATTAATAAAGTATATTCAAAAACTCATACAAGCAGTACTACCGGACGCCTCTGTCCTAGATCTAACTGTGGATAGAGGACATAGGCTTCCCAAGCCGAATTCAATCCCAGAATCCAGACCCAGAGACGTCTTAAAGGGGTTGTCCCACGAAAAATATTCTACAGTTTTCAAACCAGCACCTGGATCTGAATACTTTTGTAATTGCATGTAATTAAAAATTTTGTATAGCTACTAAGTTATTCAACAACGTATATCTGTATAGGACCACTTAATTTCTTATTTCTTTGACCTGCTCACTGAGAAGGCCGCACATGCTCAGTTTCAACTTTTAACTGCCTCCTGAGCTGTGATAGGGAAAGCTGAGACACGCCTCCTGAGCTGTGATAGGGAGAGCTGAGACACGCCCCCTTAGCTGCAGCAGAAAAGACACTCCCCGAGCTGTCAGCTTGATATAAATCTAGCAGAACAATGAATGTGGAGATCTCTGGATCCATGTGAGGTACAGGGCTGGTTCTAGCTTTATTAGAAAGAGGATGTCATGTACTATATGATGTCTGATTTTCATTTTTTACATTATTTGTGGGATAACCCCTTTAACACGCATTCATTTCTTCCATATTAAAGAAGAATTAATGAGCACCACGAGAAGACTGAATGCCCTACCAGAACCATTTGAGAAAATCTCGCTATTCACAGACCTCTCCCAAGCGACAATACTTGAAAGAAAAAAGCTACAACCCTTCACCTTATGCTTACGAGAGAATAAGATTCCCTACAGATGGGGATTCCCCACAAAAATCCTCATATATAGAAACGGAACTCTTCACATCATTACCACCATGGATCAAGGCCTAAAACTCCTGGAACAGTGGCAACTGGATACATCTGATATCTACAAAAGAAGACAGACTTTTACAACTGTGGCACTACCTGAAGACTGGTCAACAGTAACTACTGGAACTTGATCCACCAAGAAAATGCACTCAGTGCAGTCTCCATATCCTTTAAAGTGAGGTGACTTCTCCAGAAAAAACTGTACCCCACAAAATGCCGGTCCAAGTGATCGCTCTATGTGCTCTGCCCATCCTAGAGATGGATTGTTATGTTATTGTTAGTTTCCTGTTATTTCACGTATTTTTTCTCAGGTCGCTCTTAGATCTATTTGATAGAAGTCAATGCGCATCCTCCACGATTCCCTCTTTTTCAAGACTCTCTACCTACTGTTCATCGCAAGTAAAGAAATCTACGTCTGCTCCAGAGAAGAAAACATCCAACAGTAAGCTAACTTTACCAACACATCATGACTATTAAGATATTCTCTTTGAATGTGAAAGGCTTAAACCATCCATCTAAGAGACTATCTTTATGGAAAGACTCCAGAGCTGCTCAAGCGGATATCGTCTGCATCCAAGAAACGCACCTACTTCATGAAGACACCATTAGAGTCAAAAATAGACATTTTCCCCATATATTCCATGCCTGCTCAACATCCAAAAAAGCAGGCGTCTCTATAGCTATCAGAGACACAGTAGCATTTAAAAAAATTGAGCTATTAACTGACGAGAGGGGAAGGTATCTTGTTCTGATCTGTAAATTAAATAATGTCACATATACCATATGCAACATATATAGCCCAAATAAGGGACAACTAAGATTCTTGAACAAATTACTTAAAAAAATTACACCACATAAACAAGGACATATGTTACTCATAGGAGATTTTAATCTCATATCAGATCCGTCACTGGATTCTACTAGCGGAACAAGACGCCTTTCTCCTACGCTGAAACAATGGCTATATGATAATGTTCTGTTTGATACCTGGAGATGCTTGAACGCCAATGAAAGGGATTACACCTTTTACTCCCATGTCCACGACATTTATACTAGAATAGACTATTGCTTAACTGATACTAACTCCTTACAGATAGTACAAGACTCCAAGATCGGCCATATCATATGGTCAGACCATGCGCCACTTATAATTACACTGAAAGAAATAAATAATTCTCCCATGTATTTCGTATGGAAAATAAATACATACTTACTTAATGAACCAAACACCCAAAACAAAGTAGAGAAAGATCTCAAAGAATTTTTCTCGTTTAACAATACTCCAGACATAAGCAAATCCACCCTATGGAACTCACATAAAGCCTACATACGGGGCATGCTGATGAAATATGGAGCACAATACAAAAAACAAAAAAATAAACAGATGGAAGAGAAACTATCTAAACTTAAAAAGCTTGAAGAGAGTCACAAATCCAAAAATGACCCTTTGGTAAAGAATGAACTGATCAGAATAAGAAATGAGATCAGAGTACTATTACTAGACCAATACGAAAAAAATCTGACTAGACTTAAACAAAAATATTACTCACAAAACAACAAAGCATCTGCCCTCATGGCTAATAGGGTCAAACAACTCCAGAACAAATCCAGAATTGCCTCCATCAAAAGTAAAAATACTAATATACCCTTTACGAACCCAAAAGAAATCGCAGAACAGTTTAGATTGTATTATGAACAACTATACAACTTAAATAAAGACCCTCAAACTATACAACCTACGACCTCCTCTATACAGTCTTTCCTAAACACAACGACCCTCCCTAAACTATCTAGTACACAATTAGATTTATTAAACTCTCCATTTACTCCAGATGAAATAGGCAAAAATATTCAGACATTAAAAAAGAAAAAGGCTCCAGGCCCAGACGGGTATAATAATGAATATTTTCAGACCTTCAAAGATATTCTAAGCCCGTATCTCTCAGACATGTTTAATGAAGTTGCAAATAAAGGTTTATTTCCCTGGGAAATGACACAGGCCAACATTATCACTATTCCCAAACCGAATAAAGACCCTACCCTAGTCACCAATTATAGACCCATATCATTAATAAATACAGACATAAAAATTTATGCCAAGATTATTGCTAATAGACTGTCTGCAATCATACCTACTATTATACACCATGATCAAGTGGGGTTTGTGGCTGGCAGACAATCCTCAGATGGAACGAGAAGAATGATAAATATATTACATTATATACAACAAAATAATCTGTCCTCAATACTTCTATCATTAGATGCCGAAAAAGCCTTCGATAGGATACATTGGGAATATATGTTTCTTATTTTAGAAAAATTTGGCTTTACAGGTCCAATTCTGTCAACTATCAAAGCCTTATATACTAACCCCTCCGCCAAGATCATCACAAATGGCATAACTTCATCTTCATTTAATCTTTCAAACGGCACCAGACAAGGTTGTCCATTATCGCCCATCCTATTTATATTAGCCCTAGAACCCTTTGCAGAGTTAATAAGACAAAGCAAGAATATCTCGGGAATACAGATAGGAGATGTGAGTCACAAAATAAGCCTTTTCGCAGACGACATTCTTATATGTACCACAACACCTAGAACTGCACTCCCTGACATACAAAGGCTTATACGATCATTTGGTGTTGTCTCTTACTATAAAATTAACGATTCAAAATCACTAATATTAGAAATAAACATAAAAACGACTGACAAAATCATCTTACAATCCAGCTGCCCATACATCTGGCGAAATGACAAAATCACCTATTTAGGGATTGAAATCTCTTACCCAATAAATACCCTAATCCAAAATAATTATCCTTCTCTTCTAACCCATATACAACAAGATATGATTCTACTAAATAAGAGTGAAAACTCTTGGTGGGGTCGTATAGTCCTATACAAAATGATGATACTTCCTAAAATACTATACCTTTTTAGAACCATACCACTGTTATTACCTACAAATATCATGCAGAAATTCCAAGCCCAAATGAATAGATTTATTTGGAATAACAGACGTCCAAGAATCTCTGTGTCAGTTTTAAGCAGAAATAGAAACTCTGGAGGTATTGGGGTACCTGATCTATATAATTACCAGATGTCTAGCCTTCTACACCAATCCTCGGAATGGTGGCTCCAAGACTCAGATAAATCCTGGAACAAATTAGAACATGTATTAGAAGGCGAAAACAGATTGAGAGACACTTTACTAGTCTATGTTATGGGAGCTCACTCATACAAACCCAAAAATCCAATAGTTAGAGATACTTTTACTATATGGGATAAATACGCAAAAGTATGTGAAAAATTCACCATTAATAAACCACTCAAAATCCCATTACAAACGCTTCAAATACTATTACCCTCCTTACCAGTTGATAATTGGATGCAAAAAGGTATAGGACATATACAAGACCTATACCAAGGAGAAGTACTTATAAACTTCCTAAAACTGAGTCAAGTGTTCGACCTTCCCAAGACAGATCTCTGGAAATACCTCCAAATCAGAACACTTTTAAACAAACTAAACGTAAAACTCCCAAAAGTGCATCCTATAACTTGTGCTTTATTAGACAATAAATTACCCAAATATATGAAAGGTTTAAAGATATTCTATACACAAATGACTGATTCATATTTAAAAACTCATCTCTCTGTTCTCCAGAAATGGGAGAGAGATATGAATATCTCGATCTCTATATACTCTTGGAAAAAGACTTTTCAATCTACTGCAAAAAGCTCATCTTGTTCCGATCATTTGGAAGCGTACTGTAAATTGGCTTTCCGCTGGTACTATACCCCTTACAGATTAGCAGGAATCTTCAATGATTCTTCTAATCTATGTTGGAGGAATTGTGGAAACATCGGGAACCTCCTACACATATTTTGGGAATGCCCAGTGGTTGCTAAATATTGGAAGAGGTTGACAGAAGAGATATTTGATAAACTAGGAATAAATACACCCTTTTCCCCAGAATTCTTTCTATTAAGACTAGGAATATGTGACATCCCACAACAGTATAGAGTTATTATCCATCATATTCTTTCCGCATCTATTCAATCGATTGCGGGGAAATGGAAATCCTCAGAGATTCCAGAACTAATTACAACTATAAGAAAAGTCAACATGAACCACAAATATGAAGAAATGACTGCTAGAAGCAATGGTTCTATGGAAAAATTCCATATTAACTGGGATATCTGGGAAAAATCACAGTTTATAAATACATAATTCATCTGAGCAATTGACCTTCTATTAATCTCAATGCTACAGCGATATATTCATGAGCACCTGTCTTTTCTTATGTTCACCCTATTACTTTGTTAGTTCTTAGTTTTAACCCCGGAGATGATATTATCTCCTTACCTCTGTAAAACGAGTACAATTATATTTTGTTTATGGAGGGGTTCAGTGACTGGACATAAGCCTGGATGGCTACCGGTCATACGCTCACCCCCTATGACTGTTTATGTTAACTAACACAATTCCAAATGTCTAACAGTTTCACAACTTGTTGTATTTTCTGTGAAATTTCAACCACATATGTACAAGATGTAATTTGTATTCTCTCCCTATTTGTTCACAAAACTTTTTTGAGTTAAAAAAAAAAAAAAAAACCTAATAAAAATCATTGAACCAAAAAAAAGAGCAAACGCAGGTTCATAAGATGAAAGCATTGTTGGTGCGACACCCAAAATCACTGTTTCTGAGCAGAAGATCGATAAAGGTTTACTAAAAGCGGCATTCCCCTTTAAACATCACAGATTTTCATTCAGACTAGATCTCTGATGACATCAGAAGCAGCCAGAAGCCCCGCCCCCTTAGAATACTGAAGCTATGTGACGTCACAATGCTATGTCCAGGCTTCTATGTGTTTCGGTGCACTGGATTCTTTTGAGGGTTAGTTGTTGGAGATTATGGATTCCAGGAGAATTGCTCTTGTATTTTTATTATTTTGTTTGTTTTATGTTGATGGAAAGCCCACAATACCACCTACAGCTAATGGATATTATCACCGGGGGTTTATCTTACTGAATGGGGGCTGAATATTGTATTTATCCTTACATGATTGCAGGTCCTAGAGGTAAACCTGGCTGGTATCTCTGTGGCTTGGAGCTCAGGTTATAGGACAGTGGGCTGTGTGCGGAATTGTAGCTGAGCCCCATTTACTTGGATGGCGCTGAACTGCAATACCGTACACAACCCCTGGACAAGAGGGAGGAGATTTCAGAGAGAGGTTTTTAATCTCATACAATGACCGTAAATTATGACAATTTGTCTGTAGCCACCACTAGCGGGCACTTACTAGATACTGATTTATTGTCAAATTCTGTCTCCTCGTGTCCCCGTTTTGGGGTTCAGCTGCCGCTATCATTGATTTCATGTCTTTATTTTTCTTTATTCTTTCATGGACAGTGACTTTCCCAGGACCGGTCAGGACAACCCCTGGTCCGGACAGCGCCGGTGCAAACAGTGAGTAGACATGAAGGGCACTGCAGGCATCAGGAGGATCTAGAGATGTTATACACTGTACTGTCTGACCTACAGGGGGCGCAGTAACTACTGCAGCCAGGCTATAATACAGGGGCTGGATCGGGCAGGGATATAATCAGGTAACCGCTGTCCCCCCTTTCCCGCTGCTGTATTATGATGTAATATAGACTATGGCACCATATCCTTCCTGCCTGTTATATACTGCACCTTTATATCTCACCCCCTGTAGTGGGGGAGGGGGTCATCGGTAGATTCTGATGGGGAACTGAAGATTGTCATCTGTAGCGTCTCATGTCAGGACATTTCTCTGTCTCCCAGGTATAGGGCCTGGCGCCGGCGGGAGCAGAAACAGGCCAGAGATCTGCAGATGGTGCGTGTGGAGAAGCCAGGTAATAATTTCTGTATAATAACATATATAAGTGGGGTACAGGCAGAGCTTAGGGTTACCTCTCATATCTGCTCATCACACACATTGGGGGTCCTTCTATTACCCCAGAATTCAGCAGAATTCAGTGATGAGACAGCTTGTTTCTGCTGATGAGCTGCATCGCTCTATGACTGCAGTGCTCATAATATTTAAAGGATAGATTCTGTTATATCTACTACCTGCTGATGGTTTCCTTTTCATTTTGTAGTTTTTTAAAAACCTACTAAACCTGTGTTAACTGAGGAAAAGAAGATCAAACCAGCCAAGAAAAAGACCAAGAAAGTACCAACAATTCTTGAGAGAGTAAAAGCTGCCAGAAAAGAAGAGAAAAAGATCAGGAAAAAAACACCCAAAGCAGAGGAGAAAATAATGATACCATCAAATCCAGAGGAAGATAACATCATGAAGAGAACATCCCGCCTGAAGAGATTTAGAAAATGGCTTAAAAACACCACCTGCTGCACCTGCCGGTCCATGGACTAAATGGAGTTAATTCACCATCTTGTCCATTTAGTCCAAAAGCCCTGAAAAAACATCTTACAGTGGCCATATCTGTCTGTCTGTCCCTGTGTTTGTCTGACTTCCCCTCTATCTGTATGTCTGTCTTCCCCTTTATCTGTCCCCCTGTCTGTCTATCTATCGTAGAATTCATAGGTAGATGGAAGACACCTGGAGGGGGTGTACATCTCATCCACATTTTATAATGTAGGTGAGATGAAAAATCCAGTAAAGTTGGGTTTCCTCAGTAAATCTTCTTTGCTGAGGTTTTTAATAACTTTGTTTTCCGGGCCTGGATTTTTTTGGAATGGCAGGTAGGTTGGCAGTGGGACCTGCCATTCCCTCCCCCTCCACTACATACCCCCCCTTCCCCCACCAATTACCCCAAGCGATGCTGCTGGGCTCATTACTGGGGCATAAAACTGTTGACAAGTCCAGTCAAGGTCTGACTCTGGGAAGGCACAGTAGACATGATTGCAGGTCCTAGAGGTAAACCTGGCTGGTATCTCTGTGGCTTGGAGCTCAGGTTATAGGACAGTGGGCTGTGTGCGGCATTGTAGCTGAGCCCCATTTACTTGGATGGCGCTGAACTGCAATACTGTACACAACCCCTGGACAAGAGGGAGGAGATTTCAGAAAGAAAGCTGCAAGGTTTTTAATCTCATACAATGACCTTAATTGATGACATTTTGTCTGTAGCCACCACTAGCGGGCACTTACTAGATACTGATTTATTGTCAAATTCTGTCTCCTCGTGTCCCCGTTTTGGGGTTCAGCTGCCGCTATCATTGATTTCATGTCTTTATTTTCCTTCATTCTTTCATGGACAGTGACTTTCCCAGGACCGGTCAGGACAACCCCTGGTCCGGACAGCGCCGGTGCAAATAACAGTGAGTAGACATGAAGGGCACTGCTGGCATCAGGAGGATCTAGAGATGTTAGACAATGTCTTGTAGAATATGTTCTCTATGATAAGAATTGATAACGAGTGTCTTGTGTCTTTATTACCAGCCATGTACCGCGTTGTACTGCCACTGTTTATATTTTTATTGATTGCCGCCGGGATTATCTTCCTTTGCTGGTGAGTTTCCAGTTTTCTTCTACTCTGCACATCACATTATTCTCTATACACTGTACTGTCTGACCTACAGGGGGCGCAGTAACTACTGCAGCCAGGCTATAATACAGGGTCTGGATTGGGCAGGGATATAATCAGGTAAGAGCTGCCCCCCCTTTACGCTGCTGTATTATGATGTAATATAGACTATGGCACCATATCCTTCCTGCCTGTTATATACTGCACCTTTATATCTCACCCCCTGTAGTGGGGGAGGGGGTCATGGGTATATTCTGATGGGGAACTGAAGATTGTTATCTGTAGCGGCTCATGTCAGGACATTTCTCTGTCTCACAGGTACAGGGCCTGGCGTTGGCGGGAGCAGAAACAGGCCAGAGATCTGCAGATGGTGCGTGTGGTGAAGCCAGGTAATAATTTCTGTATAATAACATATATAAGTGGGGTACAGGCAGAGCTTAGGGTTACCTCTCATATCTGCTCATCACACACATTGGGGGTCCTTCTATTACCCCAGAATTCAGCAGAATTCAGTGATGAGACAGTTTGTTTCTGCTGATGAGCTGCATCGCTCTATGACTGCATTGCTCATAATATTTAAAGGATAGATTCTGTTATATCTACTACCTGCTGATGGTTTCCTTTTCATTTTGTAGTTGTTAAAAAACCTACTAAACCTGTGTTAACTGAGGAAAAGAAGATCAAACCAGGCAAGAAAAAGACCAAGAAAGTACCAACAATTCTTGAGAGAGTAAAAGCTGCCAGAAAAGAAGAGAAAAAGATCAGGAAAAAAACACCCAAAGCAGAGGAGAAAATAATGATACCATCAAATCCAGAGGAAGATAACATCATGAAGAGAACATCCCGCCTGAAGAGATTTAGAAAATGGCTTAAAAAGACCACCTGCTGCACCTGCCGGTCCAAGGACTAAATGGAGTTAATTGACCATCTTGCCCATTTAGTCCGAAAGCCCTGAGAAAACATCTTACAGTGGCCATATCTGTCTGTCTGTCCCTGTGTTTGTCTGTCTTCCCCTCTATCTGTATGTCTGTCTTCCCCTCTATTTGTCCCCCTGTCTGTCTATCGTAGAATTCATAGGTAGATGGAAGACACCTGGAGGGGGTGTACATCTCATCCCCATTTTATAATGTAGGTGAGATGAAAAATCCAGGAAAGTTGGGTTTCCTCAGTAAATCTTCTTTGCTGAGGTTTTTAATAACTTTGTTTTCCAGGCCTGGATTTTTTTTTTGTAATGGCAGGTAAGTTGGCAGTGGGACCTGCCATTCCCTCTCCCTCCACCACATACCCCCCTCCCCCCCCTTCCCCCACCAATTACCCCAAGCGATGCTGCTGGGCTCATTACTGGGGCATAAAATTGTTGACAAGTCCAGTCAAGGTCTGACTCTGGGAAGGCACAGTAGACGCAGTGGAACGTCTGTCCTCTGAATACTGTTCTATGTGAACTGATCTCTATGTGATGTCGCTGTTTTGTTGCTGGACCAAATAAAGCCAAGTTGTATTTTTAACCTCTGAAGCCTCAGAATTTTGTCATCGCTAACCCCTATCCCAAAAATATCTACGCCATTGTCTGGAATGATCCACCTGGAATCAGTGACTGGATCTGTTACTTAGTTCATACAAGCAGTACAGCAGGATCTACTGACAGGAATAAGAGATCTGCTACTAGCATTGTTCCAGCTGGTTCTAGACCCCAGAAAAGGAGCTGTACAGAGGAGCACTGCCCCAGACCTTAAAGGGGATTTCCAAATTGTATTACAAGTATGTTCCAGAGTGGTCATTTCTGGGATGTATTGTGGAAGATGCTGGAGGGAATGGGACTTGACTTATTAATGGAGAGTGAACTATTGGGAGATATGGTGACTCCGTGGCTGGTATGTGTGATGTACAGGATGTCTCCCTGTTGCAGGCTGTGAATATATTATATATCTGCAGGGTGTATAAGCCTATCACAGCTGATTCCTCGTCACAGTAGCATGTAGAGCAGTGGTCTCCAAACAGAGCCACGTGTGACTTGCAAATCATGTCTGAACGATTAGCTGTAGAAGCCTTGAATTGTGACCATAAGCAGCGGCTACAATATTTGCAGACATATCCTAACCCCCAATAACATATTCTGTCCAAGTTCCTTAAAGGGGCTGTTCACCTTTGGAGTCCTTTCTGTCAGACACCTCCACCCCCACATCACATGGACCTGCAGATGGAAGTGCACTTACATGCTCCCCAGTGGGTTTTGGCTCCTTTGGTCCCATCACTGCCTTGTTGCTGTCTCTGTATGCCAACATCCAATTGGATTCGGGTCATGCGGATTATGTGACATGTCACCCAAGCATCACGTGACATGACACATGGGGGTTGCGTCACTGATGCTCAGTAATATGAAGAGTGTTTCTGATTTTTTTCTGATATTTTTATTATTTTTTAAAAAAAACAGAACATTTGATTTTGCACAAAATAGGAACATATTTATATCTTGGTTAGATCTGCTTTTATTTTGACTCCCTAGATTGAAAGGGGAATTCTAGAGCATCTGGGGAGCGTGGCCTGGCGTGCACACGAGATGGCCGCATAGAAGAGGAGCTCCTCACCTAACCTTGTTTCAGCGACGATTAGAAGCATTTGGACCCGGCTCAAAAGCAGCAAAAGTTCGCCAATATGCAGCCACCAGCCACAGGGAGGTGTGTGAGTTTCGGGAATTTGTCACAGTGAACACGGTGTAGCCGGTGGTTTTACTCACGGTTAGTCTCCATTCACACGTCCTGTTTTTCTTTCCTGATTCGATCCTGATTTTTTCAGGACCCATTGAAATGAATGGATCCAGATCAGGATCAGGATCGAATCAGGAAAGAAAAACAGGACGTGTGAATGGAGCCTAAGTTGAATCTTCCCTGGGCCAGTGTGCAGTTGTGTGGAGGGTGGACACGACTTCCCTCGGGGCACACTCCGTACACAGGACTCCAGGATGATCAGTTGAGGTACCCTAGGTGTTGATTTTGACCGTGTCGGATGGCTGGGTCCTGGTTATTTCGTGACGCCAGTATCTTGTTAGATAGACACAGCCTTGTTGACAATAATGAGGAGGCAGTGTTGGGATGAACAAGGAACTTTTACTTTTGCCCTGAGGCAGTTCTCATGAATGCAGTTTACAGTTATTTCAGTTCTGTCAATCACTTCTCCAATATGGTCAATCAATTGCTGGTGTTGTAATAATTCCTTGTAAGTTGGTATTTCAATAAAGTTCTACTTTGCTTTTAATCTTGTTACACTCCTTTCCTTCTTAGCATGTCAATCCACTTGCACTAGTTCTAGCTCTGGATGATTATAGTATATCTTTATGATATTTCAAGGCAGGTATCCGCCATGGCAGGAATTAGTATTTCAGATACTAATGGGCGGAGTATCTGTCCAGTGGACGGAGCCGGAAGCAGAAGTTTCAATTCACGGTGCAGAGGTCAAGCTGGGGGTCAATCCCTGACAATCTGATATTAGAAGGACGGGTCATCAATATCTAAAAGCTGGAATACCCCTTTAAATACAGAGGATGAAATCACTCACTGGTCCATAGAGAGACCTGTATCCTGTCCGCTGTGCTGATAGTTTGTAAATTATTGGATATTATTGTAACTATTTACATACTTTACTCTTTTCTTATTATAGACACTGATTCGATGATCTGTAATCACACACTGGGATGAATTGTGATGAATTGTTCACTTCAGTTACCGGGTGACAACGTCTGATGTCATCAATAGCGGCCACATTATAAGGCCTCATGCACATGGCAGTTGTGCGGCCGTTCCGTGCTTTGGGGACCGCAGTTCAACTTGAATGGGTCCTTGATCCATTCGCACTGCAAAAAAAAAAAAAGAACATGTTCTATTTTTTGTGGTGCGGAGGCACAGACAGAAACACCACAGAAGTACTCCATAGTGCTTCCGATCCGTGATGTGGGGTGCAGACGGCCGATGCACGAGTATTGTAGACCCGCCGTATGCAGGCCACAATAAGGCCACGGCCGGGCAATGGGAGTGTGCATGAGCCCTAAGGTAGTATAAACCATTCCTTTCTATCCTTATGCAGTACAATTGAAAAAAATCTTGAGCCAAAACGAATTCTTTATCCTGTATGCATCTGCAACATTCTTAAATTCAGGCATGCCTTGAGGAGGAAAGAGTTAACTTACTGGAGGCGCCATGTGCCGGCCATGTGCACAGCGCCATCTATTGGTTTTACAGAAGGTTTTCTTGTTTCTTGCAGGAATTCTTCTTCCCTGTTCATACCAGAAGCCACAGCGCTGTGCCGGATCCGTCATTCAATGGATCACAATAGTGCCGGACGGACCCCAATGACATTTGATGAGAACTGTCACAGCTTTGCTAGTTTTGGTGGCAAGAATCCCGGAGCACGCAGCATTAAGGATGTAATTAAATCTAACTGAATTACCAACAGAAATCTGCCGGACCTAATGGAGGCACATTTCACCTTAACTATACTTAGCTAAACTAAAATAAAGACATTACAACATTAATTTTGGATAAAAATGGCCGCAATGCTTTATTTAGGGTTACCAATAATAAATTAATTCAGATTAAAATTCATCAATAAAAATATCATAAAAATATAATTAAATAAATAATTAAATAATTAAATAATCCGAATAACCATCTTCTTCAACCGTGAACTACATCCACCCAGCTGAAGACTGAGTGACTTGAGCCCCTACAATTAAAGCAAAGCGACAAATAAGATAACAAGAGATAAAGCTTGAGGGAGGGAGGGAGGGCGGGCGGGCGATGCTCCTCTTCTTTCTTCAGACTGGACACCTGCAATAAATAAGAGAAAGCTTCCCGCCACAGATACCAACAACAAATCCGAGCGCAGGATTTCTCCCCCAGCAACGGCCAGAACCAATCAGAAATGACTCTAACAGCACAGGTAACCTAACTAAACCAGAAAAAAAAGGTTACCTCATCACCTCAGAATTCAATCTGAAAAATCTGACAGGTTTAAAAAAGGCGGGAAAAACTACCATAAAAGACCTCCTATTAAATAAAATGGTGATTGTGCCCCCATGTATCCCCCAAGCTAAAAAGCTCTGGGGGATCTGTCCATTATAAGGCCTTGTGAAAACCATTGTGTCCATTTTGTGGTTGGCAAACCTCAAATAGGTAAAATACAGATGCAGTCCGTGTTTGGGGACCCATTGAACCAAATCTGATAGACCTCATTATAAGGCCTCATGCACATGATAGTGTCCGTTTTGTGGTCTGCAAACCTTGAATATGGAAAATACAGATGTAGTCTGTGTACCGCCTGCATCTTTTTTAGGGAACCATTGACTTCAATAGGTCCATGTTCACGTTTTGCGGACATATTCTATCTTTTTGTAGAACAGACTTGGCCACAAAATGCAAACTACAGACTCATGAAAGTCAATGGTTCTGCAAAAAATGCGGATGCAACATGGACGGTATCCGTGTGAAATACATACATAAGTCAACTGGATCTGTCAGGAGCCATTGGGATTCATTGCATAACGGATCTGAAGCGTGCGCTGGCTTTCATTACGTCCTCACAATGTTCACATGTTGCAGCCATGATGCAATTTTCGTCATGGTTTTCTCAAATTCCAACTACAACACAGAGGGGGAAGTTTATGACGCCCTGCGCTCCAGAATTCTGGCTTCAAAAAAGTCACACAATAGGGATTTACAACTTTTTGGACCTAGTTGAACCAAATAAAATTGCAAAACGTTGCATCTCTAGGGCCCCTACACACATCAATTAGCTCTGCCGTTTTTTAAAAATCCTGTGCAGTTTTTTCCATACGGCGAGCAGTTTCCTGTGGAGTTTTTAGTGGCGTTTTTGGCAAAAACAAATGTGTGGATGGCGTTCAATCTTTAAGTGTTTTTTTCCTGTATAAAGACATGAAAAAAATGCCAAAAGATTCAAGATTTTTAAGAAAACGGCAGAGACAAAAATGGCAGCAAATAGAAAAAAAAATGATTGGCAAAAAATAAGTTTGTGTGTCCTGCATTTCATATTTCTCAAATTCATTACCTAAACATCGAGAGCTTATGTTTTACCACAAAAACCGTCCCAAAAACCACATGAGCAAAAAACACCACTAAGGCCTCGTTGACATTTCCGTGTCAGTGTCATGTCCATCAAAAAAAGCGTACGTGTTTCATCCGTGAAGATGTCTGTGAAGGATCCGTGGTTGGTCCGTGTGTCTGTTTTTACCATCCGTGTGTCATCCGTAATTGCTCAACTAAAAATTAATTTCCAAAGAATCTCTTATTAGGCCTCTTTCACACGAGCGAGTTTTCCGTGCGGGTGCAATACATGACATGAACGAATAGCACCCGCACTGAATCCTGACCCATTCATTTCAATGGGTCTGTATACGTTTTTTTCACGCATCAGTTCTGCATTGTGTGAAAAACGCAGCATGTTCTATATTCTGCATTTTTCACGCATCCCTGGTCCCATAGAAGTGAATGGGGCTTCAGTGAAAAGCGTATTGCATCCGGAAGCAAGTGCGGATATGATGCGTTTTTCACTGATGGTTCCTAAGGGATGTTTGTAAACCTTCAGTTTTTTATCATGTGCGTGAAAAACGCATCAAAACGCATCGCACCCGAGCGGAAAAAACTGAACAACTGAACGCAATCGCAGACAGAACTGACTGAACTTGCTTGCAAAACGGTACGAGTTTCCCTGAACGCACCCTGAACACTTCCGGACCTAATCCGTCACGCTCGTGTGAAAGAGGCCTTACTACAGTGAAAAATAGACGCAACACGGACACAACACAGAAGTGATTTTTACGGACCCCTAGACTCCTATGGGCGTGCTTGGTCCGCATCACGGATCAAAGTAGTGCATGTCCCTGTGATTTCTTTACTGACCCACGGGCAGTAAAAAAATACTGAAATGTGAACAGACACATTTAAATCAATGGGTACGTGAGCTGTTTGCAGAAAATGCGGAATGCTCACGTCAGTGAAAAACGGAAATGTGAACTAGGCCTAAAACTGCAATAGTGCAGAAAAATCCAACAAAATACCTCTGTGTGTATTCACCTTAACACCACTCACTCCAGTTTTAAAAAGTGGGTTGGAAATCGGTCATAATTAACCTGTCGAGCTGATCTACAGGGGCTGTCGGTTCCATCTGGATATGTATGACACATCGATAGGATAGGAGCAGGTCCCACCTCTGGGGCCCATATCTATCTCAAGGACGGGCCCCGATATTACTGAAGAGCAATCCGCACTAGCTCAGCTGTTTTCTGATGCCCCATAGTGGTGAATGGAGGGGGGGGGGGCAGCATGGATGAGACGCTGAGGAGAGGGACTTCAGAAGTTGTAGTGTTTCAGTGGTGCTCTGAGGAGGAAAGAGTTAACTTATTGGAGGTGCCATGTGCCGGCGGTACAACTGAAAAAAATCTTGAGCCAAAATGAATTCTTTAACCTGTATGCATCTGCAACATTCTTAAATTCAGGCATGCCTTGAGGAGGAAAGAGTTAACTTACTGGAGGTGCCATGTGCCAGTGGTGCACAGCGCCATCTATTGGTTTTACAGAAGGTTTTCTTGCTTCTTGCAGGAATTCTTCTTCTCTGTTCACATAATGGAAACTACGGCGCTGTGCTGGATCCGTCATATAACAGATCACAATGGTGCCTGACGGACCCCGGTGACTTAGGACGGGTTCGCGCTTGTGTTAGGGTATTCGTTATAGGTTTTGTTTATAACTAAACATCGAAGGAATGCAAAGCGGAAGCCTAGAAGAGACATTCCATTTTGACTCATCATAATTGAAGTCTATGGGCAGTATAACGGATCCGTCTGGTTTCCGTTATGCAGGATGGAAAGTCCTGTCGACAGACAGATCCGTTATGCTGCCCATAGACTTCTATTATGACGGATCAAAATGGAATGCCTCTTAACGAATTCCATTATATTCCGTTTTCCGGAACCTATAACGGAATACCCTAAAAAGTGCGAACCCGCCCTTATCATGAGGTCTGTCGTAGCTTTCTTAGTTTTTTCACACATCAGTCACTGTGGGTCAGTGGAAAAATCATAGAGATTTGCACAACCTGGAGCTACAGTTATAACGTGCAGGGACAGCTATGGCAGTACATTAGTCCTCTCTGACTATAATGTGTAGCCCTGTGTGATTATCGCTGTGAGGCTCTGACCTTAGGCTAAGTTCATATTGCATTAGATCCGGTCACAGGTTCCTTCACATTTGATGCAGCTAATAGCACAGCATGCAGCACTGTTTTTGTTTTTGTTTGTTTTTTTTGCGGTTAATTCATCATCAAAAGAGAAAACTGGAAGTGACAAAGCAGATATGAGCCCAGCCTCGGAGAGGACTAATAAGAAAACATGGCTGTGGCTGGAAAATAAAGCCATTGTGAGTGGGGAGGAAATAGTTAACTTGCAGGCTGTTAGCTGCTGAGCGCCATGTGACGGCCGGAGCACAGCGCCATATATTGGTTTTACAGAAGGATTTCTTGCTCTTTGTTCATAACGGATCCGTCATACAACTGATCACAGCGGTGTCTGATGGACGCATCCGTGTAACGTATACGTTTTTTTACAATGGAACTCTATGGTGATGGATGCCACTGTATGGCGGTGCTCTCCTGCAAAAACAGCTATAAAGTGATACCGAACAAAGTCAGGTTATAGATAAAAGATCTTACTAAGAAATACTGCACATATAGTAATGCAGGGTCTGTACAATGTGGGTCTGGACTTTGTAGCAGTATTTTATTTTATGTACATACTTCTTGGTCACATCTATCTATAACCGGACTTTGGTATAACTTTATAGCTGTTTCTGCACTATTCTGTGTATGGTTACTTGGTATATATTTGTTTCCTTGCTCAGCACTATTAGAATTGTCTAGTTCGGCCTATACTACAACAATTTATAGGACATTGGAGTATGACCGCGTACATAACATTATCATGGGTCACCACATTGTTAGTTTCCTATCTTTTTAAACAAGTGTTTTTATGACTTTTATTTCTATTTCTGTGATCTTATCTACTAGTAAATGTGTTTTATTCTACATGTATTAGAATATTGCGAACACTGGAACCAAAAATGTTACAGGGGTCTTCCAACTTTTAGATACCGATAACCTATTCTCCGGATAGGTCATCAATATCGGATCGGTAGGGGTCTGACACCCAAATACTTCACCGATCAGCAGGCGTCAGTGCCGGAAACAAGACAGTGGACGGAGCCGGAAGCAGAAGTTTCTGTCCACCTTGTAGTGGTCATGCTGGTTGTTGATCCGTACTGATCCTTTATTGATGAACCGGAGGACAAGTCACTAATATCTAAAAGCTGGAATACCCCTTTAAATACAGAGGATGAAATCACACACTGGTCCATAGAGAGACCTGTATCCTGTCCGCTGTGCTGATACTTTGTAATCTATCGGATATTATTGTAACTATTTACATACTTTACTCTTTTCCTATTATAGACACTGAACCGGAGATCTGTAATCACACACACTGGGATGAATTGTTCACTTCAGTTACCGGGTGACAACGTCTGATGTCATCAATAGGGGCCACATTACAAGGTGGTATAAACCATTCCTTTCTATCCTTATAGAGTACAAATGGAAAAAAAAAATCTTGGTCCAAAACGCCTTCTCTAACCTGTATGAGTCTGCAACATTCCTCATAAAGAGTTAAAGTGGTTCTCCGAGTTATATACATTGATGACCTATCCTCAGGATAGGTCATCAATATCAGATCGGCGGGGGTCCGACACCTAACTGCCTCGTTCATTTCAATGGGAAGAATTGCTCCCATACAAGTCAATAGAAGCGATTCTTCCCATAGAAATGAATGGGGCGGTGAGGTGTAATTACACCTACTCACCACTACCCCCATGTCGGCCAGCATGTAAACAGTGAAGAGGAGGCAGCGTTGATACAGTGCGCGCCTCCTCTTTAAACAGCTGATCGGCGGGGGTGCCGGGTGTCGGACGCCCGCCGATCTGATATTGATGACCTATCCTGAGGATAGGTCATCAATATATATAACTCGGAGAACCCCTTTAACTTACTGGAGGTGCCATGTACCTATTGGTTTTACAGAAGGTTTTCTTGCTCCTTGCAGGAATTCTTGTTCTCTGTTCACATTAATTCACATTGCTTTAGATCCATTTTCCAGAACTAATAGCACAACATGCAGCACTGTGTTTTTTGCGGTAAATTGATCAACAGTATGACAGCAGAGAAAACTGGAAGTGACAACGAAGATTTGAACTCAGGCTTGGAGATGATTACGAGAATAGCAAACATGGCTGTGGCTGCAAAAGCGCTTATGTGAGAAGGGAGGAAATGGTTAACTTGCAGGGTGTTAGTGGCTGAGTGCCATGTGACGGCCGGAGCACAGCGCCATCTATTGGTTTTACAAGGTTCTCTCGTTCATTGCAGGAATTCTTCTTTCCTGTTCACATAACAGAAGTTCTGGAAACCAAACTCAGGAGCGGATTATAAAAGGAGGGAAAGTACAAGGGTCAGATACGACTTCTCCTGTTATTTTTAATTCACTTCTGGTTTTGGCTTCAAAAACTGCATCAGAAAACCTGCCCATGTGTCCAAGTGGTGCCGCCGCTTTGTGTGGTTATCTATGTAGTAAGGCACAGTACAGGGATGTGTTCGGCTGGACATGGAAGAGTTAACTCGGTGTTTTGTGATTCTTGTGTAGAGCGCCCTCTATTGGAATTATAGACTGGTGAATGACGTTCATATATTGAGGCTGGTGGAAACCTCCCACTAACCAGCGGCAGACCAAGCAGCGTTGTGTAGAGCGCCCTCTATTGGAAATAGACCAGTGAGTGATGTTCATTTATGCAGTGTACAGGCTGCCAGGAAGCCCTCAATGACCAGCGTGACTGAGCAGAAGTGTCCTATTGAAGCGTCGTGTACAGCGCCCTCTATTGGAATCACAATAAGCTGCTGGGAACCTTTATTTGACAAGTTGCTGACCAAAGACACACACTAAGGCCCTGATTTATCACACCTTCACTCCAGAATTCTGTCTTCAAAAAGTCGCACGATAGGGCTTTTGCGACTTTTTTGCGCATTTTTTTGCGACTTTTTGCATGTGTACACCACTCACTCCAGTTTGTAATATGGGTGGAAAAGTGGGTGTGGTTAGCCATGTTAATGAGTTTCACTCCAGATTTATCATTGCGACTTTTTAAAAAAAGTCGCAAAATAGTCGCAATCTCACTCCAGGAGGAGGGTGGAGTAGGAAAAGTGGAGTAGCTTCCCTAGACAGTGTTAGGTTTAAGGACAAGACACATTTATCAAACAACCTGTGATGTTTGATAAATGTGGCACAAAGTACTCCAACACAGACTGAAACAAAACTGACTTCAAATATTTTCCTAATGATAAATTCCCCCCTAAATGTGCTGTTGAAGTTGTTGTCTACAGCGCCCTCTATTGGAATTAGTAACCCGAGCCAAGTACGCGCTGCGTGGAAATGTATGTGACGTTATCGTGTAGAGCGCCCTCTATTGGAATTGCAAACTGTTAACTGACATTTATGGGCACAAGCTGAGCACGAACAGGAACCTTCCCCTGACCCAGCGCAGAGAATGTACATTATTAGGGCTCGTTCACATCAGCGTTATGCTTTCCGTTTGTGTTTTCCGTTATAACATGGTTATAACGGAAAATAACGGAAACCATAAGACGGAAGTCAAAACGGAAGCCTTTAGAGGCATTCCGTTTTAATCCGTCATAATAGAAGCCTATGAGAATCATAACGGATCCATTTGGTTCCCGTTATGCAAAACGGAAAACAAAGTCCTGTCGACAGGACTTTGTTTTCCGTTCAGCATAACGGAACTCAGACGGATCCGTTATGATTCTCATAGGCTTCTATTATGACGGATTAAAACGGAATGCCTCTAAAGGCTTCCGTTTTGACTTCCGTCTTATGGTTTCCGTTATTTTCCGTTATAACCATGTTATAACGGAAAACACAAACGGAAAGCATAACGCTGATGTGAACCCACCCTTACCGGCGTTTAGTAAAAGCGCAGGAGTTTCTTTCTTCCAATTTGTGCGGTTCAAGACAAGCTTAACCCATCCTCTAGCGTGCAGTGAGAAGTGGCCGTGTACAGTGCCCTCTATCTGCTGAAAGCAGATGCTGCGGCTGCGGACGTGAGAGATGATGAAACGCATTGCAGCGCCCTCTATCGGCTGATACTGTGGCCGCTGAAGTGATTGAAATGCCGTGCAGCGCCCTCTATGGGCTATATTAAAACTATTCTAAAAAGTCAATAGAATGTGGAGCAAGACGGATCCGTCATGACCCGCAATGCAAGTCAGTGGGACGGATCCGTTTTCTCGGACACAATAGACAACGGATCCGTCCCCCATTGACTTTCAATGGAGCTGATGACTGATCCGTCTTGACTATATGGATAATACAACTGGATCCGTTCATAACGGATGCAGATGGTTGTATTATCAAAACGGATGCCTTTTTGCTGATCCCCTTGATCCCCCCTCAACAGAACAGCCTGCCAGAATTCACACCACAGGTGTGCAACCAGCCTAACCCAGCTTTCCCAGTCTCAGAGTAAACCATCACTGACCTGTATCCCAGCTTTTCAGTGTCATAGAGTATTAACATTGACAAATAACCCAACTTTCCCAGAACATATAATCACTGTACTGTAACTCAGCTTTCCCCATGTCACAGCCTGTCAGGGCTTTCCCAGTCTCAGAATGTATCACTAAACAGTAACCCAGCTTTTCAATTGTCAGAACATATAATCCTTCAACCATAATCCAGCTTTTTCAGTGGCAGAGATTGTTATCACTGAGCAATAACCCAGCTTTCCCACTCTCAGAAAGTATCATTATTGAGATGTAACCCAGCTTCCCCAGTGTCAGAACACATCACTGTGCAGTAATCCAGCTTTCCTAATGTCAGAAAATTACTGATCTGTAACTCAACTTTCTGAGTTTCAGAGCCGATCATCACTAGTAACAACACTGATGACAACTCAGCTTTTCCAAAGTCAGAAAATATCATTACTGATCTGTAACCCAGCTTTCCCAGTCCCAGAAAGTATTATCAGTACTATAATCCAGTTTTCCCAGTCTCATCATCACTAATTTATAACGCAGTCTCAGAATTTATCATCACTAAATTACAACCCAGCTTTCCTAGTGGCAGAACATATAATTACAGAGTAATAACCCAGCTTTCCCAGTCTCAGAAAAGGTCACCATTTGACTGAAATTTGTCTTTCCTGGTGTCAGATCCCATCAGGCTTCGCCTTAGGACTGTGTGACCACCCCAGACTTGTCCTGAAGGGGGCGCCAGACAGACCCCTTTGCCGCACACCCGATCACCAGCTCATTTCACCAGATTTCCCCGCCCCTGCACTCCATTGTATCTGTCCACAGGGTTGAGACTAGAATGAAGTTGTTAGGAGGAGGTCTTCCTGTTCTTAATGTTACTTATTAAATTCTTTGCATTCTTAATTCAGGAAACGGTTTTACTAGATTTATGAATTTCCTATATCATTATTTTTTCATATATATTTTTATCGATGCAATAGAAAAAAATCCATTTTGGTTGTTTTCATTTATGACCAAATATTTACCACTTTTTGCTGTATATTTGGTGCAGATTTTTTCGCAAAGTTGATTTGCAGCAAAATCTGAGACATCTTCCCCTTTCCATGTCACTTACATCAGTTCTAAAAAAGGAGGCATGGCGTGGGCGGGGAAGGGGTGGTCTAGCCGGCCCGTCTCATTTATAATTTCTTACTTGAGTTTTTGGCGTAGAAAGTGATCTAAGTCTATGCCAGCAATGAAACTGGTGTAGATTTAAAGGGGTTCTGCAGGTTTTAATATCTGATGATCTATCCTCTGGATAGATCATCAGTATCTGATCGGCGGCGGCCCGACACCCGGGGCCCCCGCCGATCAGCTGTTTGAGAAGGCAGCGGCGCTACAGGAGCGCCGCGGCCTTCTCTGTGTTTACCGCAGGCCAGTGACGTCACGACTAGTATCACTGGCCTGGGCGGGGCTAAGCTCCATTCATGTGAACAGAGCTTAGCCCCGCCCAGGCCAGTGATACTAGTCGTGACGTCACTGGCCTACGGGTAAACACTGAGAAGGCCGCGGCGCTCCTGTAGCGCCGCTGCCTTCTCAAACAGCTGATCGGTGGGGGTCCCAGGTGTCGGACCGCCGCCGATCAGATACTGATGATCTATCCAGAGGATAGATCATCAGATATTAAAACCTGCAGAACCCCTTTAAGGTTGTTGTACGACAGCTTAGGCGCATCAAGCGCCACCGCAGGGTTACTATCGGCGTCTAAAACTCCAGTCTTAATAAATGACCCCATGAATTTTTTAATACATGATCAAATTCAGAGTTTTACGGTTGTGTTTATACAGCACAGCCATTTTGTGGCAAAAATGTGCAGCCATTAACACTCTCATTAATGGCTATGTGGTTTTGCCAATAAAACATGGAAGATGTGCACATGGAAGATGTGCAGAAGTTACAAGCTGACTTGGACACACTGAGTGTTTGGGCATCCTCTTGGCAGATGAGGTTCAATGTGGATAAATGTAAAGTTATGCATCTGGGTACTAACAACTTGCATGCCTCCTATGTCCTAGGGGGAGTAACACTGGGAGAGTCACTTGTAGAGAAGGATCTGGGTGTCCTTGTAGACCATAGACTGCAGAATAGCATGCAATGTCAATCGGCTGCTTCTAAGGCCAGCAGGATATTGTCATGTATTAAAAGAGGCATGGACTCGCGGGACAGGGATGTCATATTACCACTGTATAAAGCATTAGTACGGCCTCATCTGGAATATGCTGTTCAGTTCTGGGCTCCGGTTTATAGGAAGGATGTCCTGGAGCTGGAAAGGGTGCAGAGACGGGCAACTAAACTGATAAGGGGCATAGAGCATCTTAGCTATGAAGAAAGATTGAAGGAGTTAAACTTGTTTAGTCTTGAGAAGAGACGTATAAGGGGGGACATGATCAACCTGTATAAGTATGTAAATGGCCCATACAAAAAATATGGTGAAAAACTGTTCCAGGTAAAATCCCCTCAAAAGACAAGGGGGCACGGCCTCCGCCTGGAGAAGCAAAGGTTCAGACTCCAGGGGCGACAAGCCTTCTTTACTATAAGAACTGTGAATCTGTGGAACAGTCTACCGCAGGAGCTGTTCACAGCAAAGACAGCTGAGGGCTTCAAAACAGGCTTAGATAAATTCTTAGAGAAAAAGAAGGTCACCACATATTAAAAAATGTAGAGTCATGTCTTAAGGTTACCCGCCCCCCTCCCCTTCATCACTCCTACCCCCACCCTTGGTTGAACTTGATGGACATGTGTCTTTTTTCAACCGTATTAACTATGTAACTATATAACTATGTAACAAGGCCAAGACACATAGTCAAACAAAATGCCACTTCTGAAACCGCGCCCACCGCATGAACACACCCTTAATGTATTTTAATTTCATAGTTTAATATGCCACAGCCGCCTAGATTAAGGACTCCACAGAGAGGACCAATATGAATTCAATAAACCACAGCAAATACAGGAGGACCTCCTTCTGCCCACTCCATTCTAGCCTGCTCTGTATAGAAGAGACTAGATTAGTGACTCCAGGAGAAGGACCTCCTTCTAACAACTCTACAGGTTACACTGCTGACTATACAGGAGGAGGACCTCCTTCTAACAACTCTACAGGTTACACTGCTGACTATACAGGAGGAGGACCTCCTTCTAACAACTCTACAGGTTACACTGCTGACTATACAGGAGGAGGACTTCCTTCTAACAACTCTATAGGTTACACTGCTGACTATACAGGAGGAGGACCTCCTTCTAACAACTCTACAGGTTACACTGCTGACTATACAGGAGGAGGACTTCCTTCTAACAAATCTACAGGTTACACTGCTGACTATACAGGAGGAGGACCTCCTTCTAACAACTCTACAGGTTACACTGATGACTATACAGGAGGAGGACCTCCTTCTAACAACTCTATAGGTTACACTGCTGACTATACAGGAGGAGGACCTTCTTACAACTCTAAAGATAACACTGCTGACTATACAGGAGGAGGACCTCCTTCTAACAACTGTACAGGTTACACTGCTGACTATACAGGAGGAGGACCTCCTTCTAACAACTCTACAGGTTACACTGCTGACTATACAGGAGGAGGACCTCCTTCTAACAACTCTATAGATAACACTTTTGACTATACAGGAGGAGGACCTGCTTCTAACAACTCCATTGTAGCTGATTCTATAGTGTACAGGCTAGATTACTGACTCCAGGAGGAGAACCTCCTTTCACCCGCTATTCTAATAAGGGTCCATGCACATGAACATATGTCTTCCAAGACATACAGTCCATGAGCAGGGCATATTGTTCTAGAGCGCAGAGCTTCATATTCTTTATATGTATGTCTTTCTGATGTCACTACTATAATAACTGTATTGTTATTTTCAATACATAAACTTGAAAAACCCAATAAAAAACTATTGTTCTAAAAATATCTAATGGGACCAGGCCAGGATGCCCCCTATCACCTATTCTTTTTATTTTAGCACTATAACCATTCACTGAAACTATTAGGCAATCCAACAAAATTACAGGGATCTGGATAGGAAAACTTTCCCATAAGATTAGTTTATTTGCGGATGATACCTTGATATGTTCTACTAACCCAAGAGCAGCACTTCAAAAAATACAATTACTCTTGAATAAATTTGGTGAAGCCTCATACTATAAGGTAAATGAATCCAAATCGCTGATACTAGGCATGAATATACACACTTTAGAAAACATGATCATTCAGGCAACCTTTCTATATACTTGGAAAGACTCTATGATACCATATTTAGGTATTAACTTGACCTTCCCAATGGATAAGATGATCCAACATAATTATATCCCGCTTATCACACAACTGCAAGAAAACATATCACACCTCAACTCACTTGAAACTTCCTGGTGTGAAAGCATAGTACTATATAAAATGACGTTGCTACCTAAAATCTTATACCTTTTGCGAACAATCCCTATTGTTATTCCGCCTTATATCATACAAAAGCTCCAATCCCAAATGAACAATTACATATGGAATAATAAACAACCTAGGATAGCTATGAGCATCTTGAATAGAAATAAACATTCTGGGGGACTGGGCCTTCCAGATCTCACGGCATATCACAGGGCAAGCTTAAAATATCAATCAACGGAATGGTGGAATGCAAACTCGGAAAAACTTTGGATTAATATAGAAAAACAAATGTGCAATCACAATAATTTAGAATATCTCCTTATGGCTAATATATTGGGTTTACAAATAGCAACACCTAACCATTCAGTACTAAAAGATACAATACAAATATGGAAAAAATATGTAAAAATACGTTCTCATTTCTCAACCTTAAAATCTATTAAGATAACCCTCCAAACACTAGAATTGGTAATCCCAGAACTATCACTTAACTCTTGGCTTCATGCAGGCATTAAATTCATTCAAGACTTATATGAAAACAACACCTTTCATCATTGCCTCCATATTTGCGAAATATACCATATTCCCATATCAGACTTGTATAAATATCTTCAAATTTGTTCGCTTTTAAATAAAACTAATTTTCATATCCTAGAAGTACCTCCTCTCACTCACCTTATGACAAAAGATTTAATTCACCAAAAAAATGGTCTCAAACTATTCTATATCCAATTGACAGATCCATATTTGGATTCACATAATGATGATATAAAAAATGGGAGAGGGATCTCAACACAGAAATATCTACATATCAATGGAAAAGAGCTTACATATGGACAATAAAAAGTGCCTCATGTTCTGACCATCATGAAGCGTATTCAAAACTAGCTTTTAGATGGTACTTTACCCTCTATAGACTAGATAAGACTACTTTCACACCAGCGTTTTTGTTGGATCTGGCAGGATTCAGCCAAAACACTTCCATTACTGATAATACAAGCATCTGCATCTGTTATGAACGGATCCGGTTGTATTATCTTTAACATTAAAACATTTCAAGAAAGCAGTGGAATGTGGCACTCACCAGATTCTTCGCATATCTTTTATTCTTTTCAAATACAGTACAGACCAAAGGTTTGGACACGCCTTCTCATTCAAAGAGTTTTCTGTGTTTTCATGACTATGAAAATTGTAGATTCACACTGAAGGCATCAAAACTATGAATTAACACATGTGGAATTATATACTTAACAAAAAAAGTGTGAAACAACTGAAAATATGTCTTATATTCTAGGTTCTTCAAAGTAGCCACCTTTTTCTTTGATTACTGCTTTGCACACTCTTGGCATTCTCTTGATGAGCTTCAAGAGGTAGTCACCTGAAATGGTTTTCACTTCACAGGTGTGCCCTGTCAGGTTTAATAAGTGGGATTTCTTGCCTTATAAATGGGGTTGGGACCATGAGTTGTGTTGGGCAGAAGTCAGGTGGATACACAGCTGATAGTCCTACTGAATAGACTGTTAGAATTTGTATTATGGCAAGAAAAAAGCAGAACGAGAAAAGAAAAATGAGTGGCCATCATTACTTTAAGAAATGAAGGTCAGTCAGTCCGAAAAATTGGGAAAACTTTGAAAGTGTCCCCAAGTGCAGTCTCAAAAACCATCAAGCGCTACAAAGAAAGTGGCTGACATGAGGACCGCCCCAGGAAAGCACCTCTGCTGCCGAAGATAAGCTCATCCGAGTCACCAGCCTCAGAAATCACAGGTTAACAGCAGCTCAGATTAGAAACCAGGTCAATGCCACACAGAGTTCTAGCAGCAGACACATCTCTACAACAACTGTTAAGAGGAGACTGTGTGCAGCAGACCTTCATGGTAAAATAGCTGCTAGGAAACCACTGCTAAGGACAGGCAACAAGCAGAAGAGACTTGTTTGGGCTAAAGAACACAAGGAATGGACATTAGACCAGTGGAAATCTGTGCTTTGGTCTGATGAGTCCAAATTTGAGATCTTTGGTTCCAACCACCGTGTCTTTGCGCGATGCAGAAAAGGTGAACGGATGGATTCTACATGCCTGGTTCCCACCGTGAAGCATGGAGGAAGAGGTGTGAAGGTGTGGGGGTGCTTTGCTGGTGACACTGTTGGGGATTTATTCAAAATTGAAGGCATACTGAACCAGCATGGCTACCACAGCATCTTGCAGCGGCATGCTATTCCATCCGGTTTGCGTTTAGTTGGACCATCATTTATTTATCAACAGGACAATGACCCCAAACACACCTCCAGGCTGTGTAAGGGCTATTTGACCAAGAAGGAGAGTGATGGGGTGCTACGCCAGATGATGGGGTGCTACGCCAGATGACCTGGCCTCCACAGTCACAAGACCTGAACCCAATCGAGATGGTTTGGGGTGAGCTGGACCGCAGATTGAAGGCAAAAGGGCCAACAAGTGCTAAGCATCTTTGGGAACTCCTTCAAGACTGTTGGAATACCATTTCAGGTGACTACCTCTTGAAGCTCATCAAGAGAATGCCAAGAGTGTGCAAAGCAGTAATCAAAGCAAAAGGTGGCTACTTTGAAGAATCTGAATCAGTTATTTCACGCTTTTTTGTTACATAGTTACATAGTTAATACAGTTGAAAAAAGACACATGTCCATCAAGTTCAACCAAGGGAGGGGGTAGGAGTGATGAAGGGGAGGGGGACGGGTAACCTTAAGAAATGACTCTACATTTATTAATATGTGGTGACCTTCTTTTTCTCTAAGAATTTATCTAAGCCTGTTTTGAAGCCCTCAGCTGTCTTTGCTGTGACCAGCTCCTGCGGTAGACTGTTCCACAGATTCACAGTTCTTATAGTAAAGAAGGCTTGTCGCCCCTGGAGTCTGAACCTTTGCTTCTCCAGGCGGAGGCCGTGCCCCCTTGTCTTTTGAGGGGATTTTACCTGGAACAGTTTTTCACCATATTTTTTGTATGGGCCATTTACATACTTATACAGGTTGATCATGTCCCCCCTTATATGTCTCTTCTCAAGACTAAACAAGTTTAACTCCTTCAATCTTTCTTCATAGCTAAGATGCTCTATGCCCCTTATCAGTTTAGTTGCCCGTCTCTGCACCCTTTCCAGCTCCAGGACATCCTTCCTATAAACCGGAGCCCAGAACTGAACAGCATATTCCAGATGAGGCCGTACTAATGCTTTATACAGTGGTAATATGACATCCCTGTCCCGCGAGTCCATGCCTCTTTTAATACATGACAATATCCTGCTGGCCTTAGAAGCAGCCGATTGACATTGCATGCTATTCTGCAGTCTATGGTCTACAAGGACACCCAGATCCTTCTCTACAAGTGACTCTCCCAGTGTTACTCCCCCTAGGACATAGGAGGCATGCAAGTTGTTAGTACCCAGATGCATAACTTTACATTTATCCACATTGAACCTCATCTGCCAAGAGGATGCCCAAACACTCAGTGTGTCCAAGTCAGCTTGTAACTTCTGCACATTTTCCATAGACTGGACTCTACTACAAAGCTTAGTGTCATCTGCAAAAATAGAAACAGTGCTGTTAATTCCTCCCTCTATATCATTAATAAATAAATTAAATAAAAGTGGACCCAGCACTGAACCTTGGGGTACACCACTTATAACTGGGGACCATTCAGAGTAGGAATCATTCACCACCACTCGCTGAGTACGCTCCTTCAGCCAGTTCTCAATCCAGTAACAGAGTAGATTTTCTAATCCAACCGACCTTAATTTACCCGTCAGACGTCTATGAGGGACCGTGTCAAACGCTTTTGCAAAGTCCAAATACACAATATCCACAGCCGCCCCTCTATCCAGACTTCTACTCACTTCTTCATAAAAACCAATCAGGTTAGTCTGACAGCTTCTGTCCTTAGTAAAACCATGCTGGTTATCACTTATAATACTATTATCCAAAACATATTCCTGTATATAGTCCCTTATTAGACCCTCAAAAAGTTTCCCCACAATGGACGTTAAGCTCACCGGTCTGTAATTCCCCGGGGATGACCTAGAGCCCTTCTTGAAGATGGGCACCACATTTGCTTTACGCCAGTCCCTCGGCACTATGCCAGTCACCAGAGAATCTTTGAATATTATATACAAGGGCAAAGAAATTACTGAACTAAGTTCCTTAAGAACTCTTGGGTGTAACCCATCCGGTCCTGGAGCCTTATTCACCTTTACTTTGTTTAACTTATCTTTGACCATATCTATATTGAACCAGTTGAGTATATTACATGAAGTATCACCAGCACTTACTCTACCGACAGCAGCTTCCACCTCTTCATGTGTATATACAGAACTAAAGAACTCATTCAGTAGCTCCGCCTTTTCCTGATACCCAGTAATCAATTCCCCATCACTCTTATTCAGGGGTCCTACATGCTCTGACCTGGGTTTTTTTTTTGCATTTATATATTTGAAGAATTTTTTGGGATTGGTTTTGCTATCCCTGGCCACCAGCCTTTCATTTTGAACTTTTGCTGCTTTTATAGACCTTTTACAATCTTTATTAAATCTTTTGTAGTTATTAAAGGCTATGGCAGACCCTTCTGATTTGTATATTTTAAATGCCCTTTGTTTTTCATGTATTGCCCTTTTAACATCCGCATTAAGCCATGCAGGGTTTAATTTTAAGCGTTTGTATTTGTTCCCCCTAGGAATAAATTCTGCAATATAGTTACCCAGTGTAGATTTGAAGGTCTCCCATTTATCATTTGTGTCACTACTTGACAACAGCTGCTCCCAGTCTATGTCTATGTTAAGTATATAATTCCACATGTGTTAATTCATAGTTTTGATGCCTTCAGTGTTAATCTACAATTTTCATAGTCATGAAAATACAGAAAACTCTTTGAATAAGAAGGTGTGTCCAAACTTTTGGTCTGTACTGTATATACCGCAGATGCGGGCACAATGCTCAGTGTAGAGATGCGGCGCCACATCTGCGGTATTTATTTAAAAAGAATAAAAGATATGCGAAGAATCTGGTGAGTGCCACATTCCACTGCTTTCTTGAAATGTTTTATCGTTGGAGTCTATGAGTGCTAAGCACCGTTAGTTCACGCACGTAGTAAGTGCCTCTCCGTGGAACCCATACAAGTAGCTGCAGTTGCCGATCTTACATGGTGAATCTTGTTGAAATTATCTTTAACATTGCCAAGACAGATCTGTCATGAACTCCATTGAAAGTCAATAGGGGACGGATCCGTTTTCTATAGTGCCAGATTGTGTCAGAGAAAAAGGACCCGTCACAACCCCAATGCAAGTCAATGGGGACGGATCCTTTTTCTCTGACACAATCTGGCAGTATAGAAAACGGATCCGTCCCCTATTGACTTTCAATGAAGCTGATGACTTGCTCCGCATTCCCAGGATGGAAAGCAAACAACAACATGTTCTGTTTTGCTCTCCGGTCTGGGAACGCAACTAAATGGAACAGAATGCATTTTGGAGCACTCTGTTCTGTTCGATTTTGTCCCCATTGACAAAGAATGGGGACAAAACTGAAGCATTTTTTCCGGTATTGAGCCCCTATGACGGAACTCAATACCGGAAAACAATAATGCTAGTGGGAAAGTAGCCTAAGATTTTTGGGGATTCCTCGAATCTATGTTGGAGAGGATGTGGCCAAATAGGAACCTTAGTACATATATTCTGGGAATGCCCTATAATATCTCAGTTTTGGATCAACCTTAACAATAATATTTTACACTCCCTATTCAGCCCAGAGTTTTTCCTATTATGAATAGGAATTAATGAACTAGTTCCATCCCAAGTAGTCATTACCCACCATATATTAACAGCATCTATCCAAGCTATAGCGAGTAACTGGAAATCCACTACCATTCTGGAGATGACTGTAATAATTAGAAAAATAAATAACAATTGCAGATTCAAAAAAAATGTCAGCTAGAAGTAATAATACCTACAATAAATACCTACATTCATGGCGCATATGGATTGAGTCAAATTATATGTCACTGATGGAAACATAAAACTGCTCCTTCCCGGACAAGATATATAGTTGTAATGTATATATTGTGACATGTTCAGGCATAAAATAGTGATAGATCATACAAGAACGTCGTTCTATTTGGACCTTTAGGTCATTGTTTCGTATTGGTTTGTTTAACTCTGTTTAATCTCTTCTCTCTGTAATTGTGAATGTACTCATACATACCTGTATTGTACTGGAGACAGCAGTCGCCAGCAAGAGCTCTGTACGCTGCTGGTCTTGTGGTCTTCATTCTTTATACAATCATGCTCTGATTAGAGATGAGCGAATCGATTTGTCAATTCGTATCGAATCTTGGAATTTTTTAGCTGCGAAGCGAATCCGAATATTAGGTGCTTCGCTTCGGCTTTGTACTCATTCGCTACGTAGTTTGTCCTATCAATTATATGCTATTGCTACGTATAAGTTACTCTATACGCTGTTGCGTACGAATTCAATTGATTTGCGATGCAGACTCCTCCCTGGTAGCCCCGCCCCTTCTCCAGCGCGCGAGAAAGACGAGGCAACTCAGGAAATTAAGATGGCGACACAGCGAGGTCCTGACTGAGGAGGCATGGTGTGGGGCACCGACCCCTATGAGGAGAAGGAACCGGAGGAGATCTACGTCTTTCAATATGTCCGGCAGCCTAAGAAGTTGTTTGAGGTGCCCGCTGAGTTGTTCACTCCACTGGCTCCAACACGGCAGAGGCGGCAGGAGTTCTGGCTCCGCCGCGGAAGGACTACTCTCTTCGTCAAAATTCTATGGTCCCCGAGGCTGCTTTAACCAAGTTGCGCAGACGTGCGCCTCATCCCTTTTTTCCCCCTTTTCAGGTTATTGGGGAGCCCCTTGAAAGATGGTTTTTTAAGGAACCTTTGCTGCTATTTCTTTACCCATTTGGATTACAATTTTACCTATGTGGATTACAAATTGCAACTGAGTTTGGGACTCTGCTCCAGTTCTATGACAAGCGTCAGAAGAAGAAAAGAGACTTAAACGTGTCCGTGAGCATACTAGGTAGGTGATATTTAAAATGTTTACATTATACCTATAATAATATATTTGCACTATATTGTTTGCACTGGATTGTTTGCACTAATGTTTTTACCTTTCAGCAACGTTTTCAAGTATGTTGCCCATTGTGTGTATTTCTTTACGGGTACCGCAATGGGTCCTCATATTCACTTTATAGTATTGTGGATGATTGTACTATGCCCTTAGCCGGATAGACAGCACCTTACTTGTTCTACCTCAAATATACATACTGCCTCTGAGGGCGATTTCAGATCTGACCATTTACACTGGATCTGGCCCGGGGTCCGCAAGGTGTCAAAATGATGGCGCAAGCCTCGGATCACCTGCTGGATCACCTCCTTTTTATGCTGGTTCGGGTGACGGTGTGTGCCATCATAAATCGTAATCCTGGCGGTCCATCAGCCGGACTATGTATTTCAGTTGTGCAGCAGAGCTAAATGATGAGGATCATCTGGATGCCATTTTCGAATATTCGCTCTGCCTCTGAGGAGTGCATGCCGCGGCCTCTTGTTTTACGTGCCTGCGTATTACGTAATCGCGTAAACAATAGTTCGATGAGGATTTGTAAGCTATTTGTACGCTCATGCGTACGTCTTCTAAGAAGTTGCGTACATTTTTTAACTGTACTTTCGTTATTAGTGCGCGAATGTTCGCTAATAGCACATAATAACGTATATTTTGTACGCAAATACAACAAATCTATTCATCGAATATACGAATCTTAGGAAAACTTCGGCGAATGTTCGGCGAATAATTTTTTCAATGATTCGCTCATCTCTAGCTCCGATCATTCTTTTGTTCTTTATTTTCCTAAACATATGTTACAACTAATTCTCATTTATTGGATTGTATGATTTGATACAATTTCTTGTACTTTATAAGTGAAATCTTTGTTATATATTCACCTCAACCTGGTCTCCTTGAAAAAAATTCTTAAAAAAGGTAATAAAAACTATTAAACCAGAATAAGTGATGTGAAGGAACCAGGCAGAGATTATAGAACAAAGAACATCTTTCTTTACTAAGTGCAAAACATAAATAGCAGCACATGTAGCCACAGTTTATACAAAATGCAATTTCTCCTCCCAGATCATAGTGGCAGAAGATGACAATCAGAAGGTAACTAGCTGACAATCTGACTCCTCTGATTTCCTTCTCTACAGCTGTACTCTGGTACCTGTGGATTTAGGTGTCCAGTGTATGATGTAGACTTCTAGCTATGTCTGTCCTGCACT